>AWOL01S0009727.1:0-60344 GCA_000715115.1 Nicotiana otophora | reverse complement strand
GCCTACAGGCTACATTACTTCGAGTTCGAGCAATCACTCACTCGACCATTAAGCCTACGGGCTACATTACTTCGAGTTTGAGCAATCACTCACTCGACTATTAATCCTACGGGCTACCTTATTTTGAGTTTTAGCAAGCACTCACTTGGTTATAAAGGCTACAAGGTCCAAATTTGATCAAATTGCCTAAAGCCTTATGAAAACCTTCATAAGGCATGAACAAAACAAAATCTTCACAAGGCAGAGAATAAAACAGAGGCAAGTCGGGAAAAGAAAAGATCTTTATATATATATAAGAATGTTTACAATGTCCGTATAGGACCCTACACAAAAAACCAAAATGGAAACTAAGGGCTGAGTTTCTTGGTTATCTCCGGGGCCGGTCTCTTCTCCATCAGGCTCATCCCCACTCTCGGACCCACTCTTACTCCCATCATCATCGTTATCATCATCATTATCAGAAGCCAAGGCTTCAACATCGGCTTCGAGCTCTTTAGCCCTTTTTATTTCTTCGGCTAGATCGAAACCTCGAGCATGGATCTCCTCGAGGGTCTCCCTCCGAGATTGGCATTTAGCAAGTTCAGCAACCCAATGTGCTCGAGTGTTAGCGGTCTCGGCCGCCTCTCTTGCTTGTACCTGAGCAGTTTCAGCATCCGCCTGATAGATGGCCACTAATGCATCCGCATTGGCCTTTGCTTTTTCGGCGTCAGATTTGGCCTTGGCGAGTTCGGAGGCCAACCGAGCCTCGAGCTCTTCTCCTTTATGATTTGAAGTTGGTTTTCAGCCGATGATAATTGGGCTCGAGCAGTTTCTTTTTCTGCGGCAAGACGGTCCATGCAATCTTTCCATTCCAAGGTCTCCATCCTTATCATATCGACCTCCTCACAAAGCTTCCTAATCACCTCAAGCTTCTGCTGCAGCTGTGAGATCGAAATATTATCCACCGTTCCAGGATCGATCCCATGGGTTTTTAAGATTATTATTACCTGCTCGGTCAGGTCGGTCTGGTCTTGATGAGCCTTGGCTAACTCAGCTCGGAGGTCTTTGATTTCTTCTTCCCTTTGCCCGAAAAGGAGTCTAAGAGCGTTCCTCTCCTCCGTGACCCATCGGAGGTCAGCCTCGTACCGACGCAGCTCAGCTTGAGACCGAGAACATGCTTCTCGATGAACCAATGCGGCCTACGTAAGAAAGAAGAAAAGAAGTTAGAGAAGAATTGCAAATATAAAAGTAATATCAACGAAGGGAGTTAAAGCTTACCCGATTCAGAGCTTGCTGCACTTCACCGAAAAGGCCCGACACATCACTAGGGCCAGCAACATCCTCGACTCCAGTAAACAAATCACAGAAGGGGTTCTCCCCTTCATGAGACCAGTTTATCTCGAGGGCCCCAAAAGCTTGGGCTTCCCGAATTGCCCCTTCGGAAAAGTCATGGAGAGTGGGCGAGTCTCCGATTACTATTGCCCCAAGCGACTCGCTCGGGGTGTTCTCCTCAGTTCGGAGAGCTTCAGGACTGGCCCCTTCTGATATACCCACCGTTTGTTAACTTTGGTGGGAAGCATCCTCGATCTCTAATGATTCGGGGACTCTGCCCAAACCTTCCTCCGATATCTCCTCAGTTCGGGGCGGAGCTTTATAAATCACCATCGATTCAGCTGCCTTTGGGGCATCGATGGTTTTCTTCATTCGGGCCACCAGCACAGACCCATCATTTTCTTCTTCTCCGTCTTCATCCCTTAGACGCAGAACTTATTCTATGGTCAAAGGTATGGTATTCTTCCTCGGCTTACGAGCCATCCTCATCTTTGGTGTTGGATCTTCAAAAGAGGAGGCCCTTTTTCTCTTATTATCCTTCACCAGTTTTGGAACAGAGGCCGAAGCCTCTTCCTTGACGGACGGGGGCCTCAAAACCAAACCTTTGTCCAGGCCTACACACAAGAAAATTGATTTACGTATATGGAGATCATCTCGTTCGAATTACCAAAGATACGAGAAAGAGGCTTACTATAATTTTTGGCCTCCCATCGGCCCTTTGACAAATCACGCCATGAGCGCTCGGCATATGTAGATGTCGAAGCTAGACCCCGTACCCAGTTCTTGAGGTCAGGAACTACACCGAGCATCCAAGGAAATGCTGCATCACAAAAGGGGGATATCAGTGAGGAAGAAATGAAGGGGCAAAATAGTAGGAGATAACAACAGAATTACACTTACGCTTCATGTTCCACTCATCGAGAAATGGCATCTTTTCAGGCGGAATCAGGTCCGAAGTATTTACTCGAATGAACCTGCCCATCCAACCTCGATCCTTGTCCTCGTCTATGCTCGAGAACAGAACCTTGGTATCCCGGCGCTGAAGCTTTATTAACCTGCCTTGAAATAGGCGAGGGCAGTACAATCGAATGAGATGGTCGAGGGTGAAAGGCATCCCCTCGATTTTGTTTACGAAGAAACGTATCAAAATAACAATCCTCCAAGAAGAAGGATGGATCTGGCCTAGATTATTTGGTATTGACGGTAAAAATCAATAATAACAGGGTCGAGAGGACCTAACGTGAAAGGGTAAGTATACACGCTTAAAAACCCTTTCACTTGAGTGGTGATATCTTCTTCGGGAGACGGGATTACTATTTCTCTGTTCTCCCAATTGCAATATTTTCTTATCTGTTCGAGGTACCCCTCGGTTATCGAACACATATACCTCGATACTGGCTCACATCGGTCGGGAACTGACGAGCCTTTGTCGACCTTAAAATCAAAGGTAAGAACACATGCCTCAGGAATGCACTCCTCAGGTCGTGGCTCCACCGGTGTTTTATCGGCGACAGACTGTGAAGAAGAAACTTTTTTTCTTTTTGAGGAATGGTTTTTGATGTTTTCGCCATTTTTTATTTAAAGATCGAAAATAGAAGAAGGTAACAAAGATTTGGTATTTTTGAAGAAAGCTTTTGCAGTAAAAAATCACAGATTTACAGATGAACTTAGAAGAAGAACTTGGAAAATTTGGAGATTGAAGATGTAAAAGTGATAAATGGTAAAAGGAGGGGCTATTTATAGATTGAGAAATGGCAGTTCAATATCAGCGGTGGCCGACCACCGTTTGACACACATTAAATATCTTGGTAAACTAAACCGACAGGACAGCTATCACGTACGTCATGGTCGGGCTCGATGCAAACGTTAGTCCATATCCAATCGAGCCGTTGGGAAATCATATCGTTTCTCGCCACATCCTTTCCGAGAAACGAGGGGACTATCTGTATACGATCGAAACTGATTTCGTTCTTCATACGACTGATCGAGATGGGATCATAATGGACTGAAAAAGTCTTCATAATATCGAGATGGGATCCGAAGATGGCACAAACGAGCTTCAAATTTCAGGTACAAGTCAAATACCGAGTTCGAAGTCATTATCGAGCTCGAGTCCGAATCGAACTATAATGAGATGTTATGGAATCGAGCTTAAGGGACGGAGGCCAACCAATACTGAGCCCAAGTCATTACCGGACCCCGAGTCGGCATCGACCTCAAACCCGCATCGAGCTCATAGACAAGAGCCGTTGCAGCCATACTAAGGGAGAGAATCTCGGCGGGAATTAGGGAAAAGCTGATTTATCATGGGTTCTCCACTATGTATTTTAATTATATCTAAAGTGGGATCCCCCACTATAAAAGGGATGACTATATTTCTATAAAAGACCAAGTTTTGCATACATGGTAACTCAGATATCATACACTCCCATATTGAAGAATTATCCTTTTTTATCTTCATAGGTTTATTCATCTTGCTTAATCCATAAATCATCCTTTTTTGAACTTTGCTTATTTTTTATTCTTTACAGTCAATATTCGATATTTTTATTTACTTTTACGATTTGTGTCAAGTTATACCACATACTTTTAGAACTACGTACAAATTCAATATTATCCGTTTTTGGGGTAAACACGGAGTCTAACCAATATACCTTATATGAACAGTTTATTAATGAACTAATCAAGTTCAGGCCTTTTAAGCTATATTTTATTTTAAGAAAAATATTGGAGCTCCTTGAACTTGTGTCTTTATGTCTCTCGTGTTTGACTGGCAAATCAGTACTTGTTATTGATTTACTGAAGGACTATGGAGCTATAGTTACTTTGACTTCATTCGCATTTGGTGATTTGGGTCATGTATTATTACCTTACTGTTTAAGTGCGTTGAGCTATTACACTTAAAATTTAATGCATAAATTGTCTGATTCTATGGTGAGGTCTGTTGGTTAATTGCTTATTTCAGTCTGATCCGTTGTTGATTTTTAATCTTAGTCTCTCATCCCTTTTTATATGATGGCCTGCTTGATTGAATTTTTTTTGTGAAACTTGTTTCTTGTTTTAAACTATACAAATTTGATCAGAGGTATTGGATATGAGAATTGGCTAAGTGGTAAGTGAACCTTAGGTGAACTTTTTGGATAGTTGCATAGCATGTGTGCGAAATCCACAACTTATGTTTCTGCATCAGCAAGACGCTGGCGCAAATCAAAGATCATTTTCTTCTGCTCCTCATATTCTGTTTTTGTTTCAAGTACTGACATGTCGGACATCTGACAAAGTGATAAAATATTAAGAGGAATCTCATTTAAAGCTTAAGAGGTATAATGGCACTAAGGAAGCCAGTGTCTTTGATCAGACTAAGACAAGTTGGTAGTCCCTTCTCTGTATTCAATTATGAACTGTAACATCGACTATAGATGCTAATGACATAAGCAATGACCATGTGAGGTCTTGTATCAGGTAAAATAAACTCCCTCCCCTACAATGCAGGTTTTATAATTTCACAGGGCATGAAAATTAAGATGGAATTATAGTTGTTTTATACCGAGTAGATCGACAATTATGCATCATATTATCATTTGATAAATAGAACTTGAAACTGTGCAGAAGTGAGTCTTGTAGTACCTTTATTTTCTTATATAACTAGTATACTTGTTTGTAGAAATTTTTTAAACTTACTTATTATTAATATCAATTAAATAATTAATTTTTTATTAAGCATCCCTTTGTGATTCTTGTAATACTCTGTGAAATTCTTTGACAGAACAACATATCTGAGAAACATTCAAGATTAAATATAACACATACATTTAAATATGTATATTTAAACTTAAGCAAAAAACAATAAAAAATAAAAAAAATTATGAAAAATTGAAAAAGAAAGTAATGTAAAAATATGGGCAATGTAAACCTAGGATGTCGCCCACTTTTTTCTTAGTCCTGTAAAGCCTATATCTCTTAGTATTTATTTCGTAATATGAATTTTTAACAGTTATGTTTCATAAGGTTGACATTTTCTCATTTGTGTCAAATTAAAATTAAAGAAAATGTAAAAGGAAAAAGAAACGAAGAAGGAATTGAAGAAGGAAAGAAATGGAAAATAAGAAAAGAAGAGAACTAACATACATTTGGGGACATTATCGCATGAACACCCCTTAGTGTACTATTAATTTTATAGGCACTTAAAATTAAAATGCCACCAACCTGAACATAAGTGCCAAAGGTTTACATGGCCACCTTGTTATCCTTTAGTCAAACTTTGATTCGAGTTCATTTATTATCAAAGACGATATAATTATTTTGGGCGAGATCGCACACTTTACTAAATACGCTAAATAATTGAGGTCGTAGCGTATTAATTGTTACTCATCAAATTTTGCTCTCTAATAGAATGCACACTCGTGACCACATTAAATTGCATTAGAAGAAAATCACCAAAGAATAATCACATAGGCTAAGTCTTAAGAATCTGAATGAAACATGGGAAACCTTTTTCAGAATATACTTTTTTTAAAGGTTTCAATGCAAGGCAAATATATAGAATAAGAACTTCCGCCAATTCTAGATTGGACATCCTACACTTATTTTAAGCATTATTTAACACACAAGATACTGCAAACACATTAATAAATCTACTAATTAAAATGTATTCTTTTGGTTTCTTCCTTCTTCTTTCCTTTCTTTTTTTGATTGGTAGTAAACAAAGTTATCTGTGGACAAATAATATAGAGATAAAGTTATCTCTTTAAGGGGCTCTCCTTACTTTGGATAGTCTTTGTCAAGAAATTAAGGACATCCCTTTTGAAATTAAGGACATCCCTTAGGAATTTGGATTGAGTTGTAAAGATGAGAAAGTTCCATCTTTTCTTCACCCAACTTCCTTTTAAAAATTGCATATTTTTATTGATCGGGGAACAGTTACGTTTTCAACTACTAATCTCTGAAGCATCCCGATCGATTCCATCAATCAGCCTTTTTTTTTTAGATCAGAATTGTTGAGTCACATAGTAAAACCCACGAAGGAAGAAAAGAAACTATATAACACTTTTCTATTTCATTATGGCAAGACAAAATGACACACCCTTTATGGGGTGTCAAGCCACCCACGTTGCATTGCCGGCCAGTTGGTAGTATTTGTTGGTCTCGTGAAGCCATCATAAAAAACAGTAGATAATGGCTACAATTGCTAGCCGTTAGATGGCAGACTGTTAAGCATGAACATGTATGTTGTGGATAAAATGGATGTGCACTTACATTTTGCTGGTGAGGAAGAAGAACAAAAGGACTGATTAAATTAACAAATGAGGAAAATAAAGGAATTTGATCAAGCCACACGCAAGGTTTCATACAAAAATTTCCACGAATTTAATAAAAAATAACACAAACACTTTATGAGCGCAACTTTATTAGAAAAAAGCGAAAGAATATGATAGATACCTAAGAATTTTCGATCTTTGTGGGTGCTCTCCTTCTCCAAAAACTTATTTTGCTCTAAAATAGTCCCTGCTATATCATCTTCAGATCATACGTTTGCTAGGCTTAAGCCATCTCACTAAAAGAAAAAATCAATTTCTCTAACTCAAGCACCACTTCCACGCTATGTCCAGGTATGCTCTCAAAAGCATTGTATTATGGGCAAGATAGAGTTAAACATTAGAAGACTATGTCTACCTAATTTAAGCTTTCAAGGAAGATGCAAGCAGCAAAAATAGTGTAACAGCGAAGCAAGAATCACATATCTTAGTACTTCCTGATTATCAAGACATATTTTTCAATTATCTGTTCACAGATAGAATAACATATAATCTCAATGTCAATTGTCAAATTATATTCCCCTTCCAATTTCTAAATGCTTAGATTACCTACAGTTATCGTACTTTGGCCGCAAGGAATAACTTGCGGAATGCATAGTTGAACATAATCCGAAGATATTTATTTGCAACCATAATATAACAACATCAACTTCGAATCGCAAAATATGTTTGGAAGCCTTACAATCTGTCTGTCAAAGCAGTCGAAGTTCAATCAATGGAGGGCACAATTCTATGAGTGCCAACATGGAAAATGTAGTTGATCGCAAATATGACACAATAAAGAATTGGGGGTTATAGACTTGAAAAGTCATAACCCGAATGAAGAGGTGGGAATTAAACCGGAAAGATGGAATTTGTAACTGATCAAATAATTGGTATTATTGACATGAAAAGTCATAACCCCCAATGAAGAGGTGTGAGTTATGGATGAGGACATTTTAAAAAATAAGATAAATGGAAAAAAAGGAGAAAAAATTCAAATAAAGGAGAAAAAAGATAAATAAGATTTTTATACTATGGAAGATGCAACCTTTCTTTCCAGAAGTGAACAGTATTTTGAACTGAAAAAATGGAGTAATAGGACAATCAGTCTGGATTTACATGCCTAATGAAACATCATTGCCTAGAGGAGAATTTGTAGTCAGTTGGTGATTTCAGTGAAACTGTAAATCAATTTACCCAGCCTCCATTTAAGCCTAGACATCTCTTCCCCACCCTCACCTACCCCTAGAATAGAACAAGCGACACAGGAGTTCTGCCCCCAGGGCTTGGTTTAATGGTAAGAGTATAGCTTGTGTTTGTGATGCGTGGGTTAGGCGCAGATGGGTCCAAACCTTGCTGCAAACAAAAGCTTGGTGTTTAATTGGAGAAGGGTAGAGGGACGGGCCTATTATCTACCGAGTCTCAAATTGTGCGCCACTAGCCCTTGGGAAATTAGTTGGTAACATCTCGGTTCCCTCTGGCTGAAACAAAACAAGAACAGGCACCATTCTTTCGAATCTTTGTTCTTTCGCTTGTCATGAAATAATGAAAGAGCTTAGCTTAGAGTACTATTCTAGTGCATTTGTGAATAAACAATGAACCATAGTGATCATTCTAAATTCTGTCTGGTGCAGTTCTAATTCAGTTTACAACCAGTTATATCAGTTCATTATTTTCTAATCCTTTTTTGTTTTTTTTTTCAGAATTGGAACCTTAGAATGCTTCTCAATTCTTAATGAGAAAACTAAAAATATAACAAAGTAGAAATAGTTAGATATAGAACAATGAAAGATCCATCGGTTGTGATTGTTAGTTCTAACCAGTAAATGGTTACACATGGTAAAGTTCATACAGAAAATGAAGAGATTGTCTAAATCAGTTAAACAATAGAGAGAAATGACTTTCTTGTCATGTTAACAAGATAGAAGTTTTATCCAACTGGAAACTAAAATAGCAACAATATTGCTAACTTGCTCATATAAAAACTCTATCTATTGGGCCTGTTGCAAAACATGAGTAGACATAAGATGGTTAATACAAATATTTCCACCATCTTTGCTCCCGTTTGGACATAGATTTTGGCTAATTTTTTTCAAATTTCTTTGAAAATATTGTTTGTTCATGGTTAGTCTATCGGAAACAGTCTCTCTACATTGCCAGGTAGGGGTAAGGTTTGCGTATTTATTCATCCTTTATTGTAAAAATATTAAGGCTGTTATTTGGGTTATAGGCCAGTGAAATGGTGGATGGGAGAAATTGTTCATTGCTATACTAATATTTTTTGGTTGAGTATATATGTATATTAATTTTGTGCATGCACCAAATTATGGCACCTGATAAGCAATGGATGAAACTTATTCGTGATCGACTTGATAACACTAACATACTTGGGGTGGAGAACTTTCTGGATTATGCTTTTAAAAGATTGGGAGAAACACGCGAAATACGTTGTCCGTGCGATGCTGTAATGCAATTTCAGGAACACACGAACTGGTTAGGCCACATTTAATAGTACACAGAATAGTCCAAAATTATACCCTTTGATATCACCATGGGGGAGAGATTAGGTGAGTCCTCTTCATATTAGAGTTCTAAACCTATTACCAACCATGAATGTTATGAGCTGTGGCAATAGTGATATTTTATTGGAGTACTAAATTGAGAAGCTTATTATAATCTGTCATTTATTTCTTTCACATTGGCATTTATGTCTTTTAAATTTTTATTGTGGTTCATTTATTTTTACTTTGACTAAAACAAGCCACAACTCTTTTTTGTGGTATTTCTAAGGTTATTGATACTGATTGTATGGAGAAATGTTTTTTGATATTCTTTACTAATAGAATCCTCTCTTGAAAATGTACTCTTCTTCTTTCATTTTGGTGTTTAAGTTTATAAAATCTAAATTAACTATAGTATTTTTTGTAATAGATCTATTCTTTAGGAAATTTAATCATTTGGTATGTAGTAGTAACTCTTATACAAACTCAAAAGTTAATTCAAATTGCCTCAAAAAGTTGCTCAGATTTGCTACCCAATTTGAAGAATCAGATTCACTACAAAAATTAAGCAACCAATTATATTGTGATATAGTATTCAGTCTTCTTTAATCACAAATTAATTTGTATTTAGCTTAATTGCTTTGTATATTTTTTAGATTTTCTATTTAAGGGAGGTGGAAGACACCCATCCCCCTCTCTAC
Organism: Nicotiana otophora; assembly: GCA_000715115.1. Classification (NCBI taxonomy): domain Eukaryota; kingdom Viridiplantae; phylum Streptophyta; class Magnoliopsida; order Solanales; family Solanaceae; genus Nicotiana; species Nicotiana otophora. Next base: position 50,534 of record AWOL01S0009727.1, on the reverse strand, counting down.
AAACTTGTTTAGATATAGAAATCAACAAATGTACTCACAAGACCATGACAAGAACCCAAAAGCATACAAGTTCCTGTAGAGATATCATCATCCCTTATCACATAAGAAAACTTGCGCTCTCTCAAACTAAGTTGTTGGTTTAAGAATCGGAAGGCCGTCGACTCTGAATACCTTTTCTTGAACTCTGAATAACAGGTACTCATTCTTTTTAGGTTTCTAAGAAAATGAATAGTCTTTGTTGTAGTGATATCTACTGTATGAGCATAATAATAGATCTATACAAGAATGCTTAGTTCATTTGTCTTTCTCTATTTTAACTGTAGTTTACCGTTGGTCACGTGCCCATGTGAGTGGGTTCTCTCACTGTAACATCAGTCCAGTTATATTATTAAAAGAACAAATACAAAACTACAATAATAATGTACTATTTGGAAGATCTACAAACATTTTTTCATTCACAAAGGAGCAATATAGAAATCAATGAACATTAATGACTTTCAAGTGCATATTTCCTATAGAGTATATATTCATGTCCTTACTCAGCCCATACCACATTGTTCTACCCGGTTTTATTTGACTTTTATATTATGAAACCAATTCAAGAATCAAGAATCAAGAATCAAGAATATAAGGTTAATGATGGAAATACACATAGTTAAATTTTTATTTTTCTAGTTTATAAGTTTTTGTTATAAGAAATATCAAATTATGGTAGATGTCTACTCTTCCTCCATGATCTTCATCTCAAATGCTTAATGACATATTCAATGACATATTTTCTTCACTTTTCAAACCTATATAAAGGCCTTGTAGTAGATAGAAAAATACACACAATTGATGAAGAAATAAGAATCTCTTCTCTCTTTCTCCATATATCTCTTAGCTTGTTTTTTCTTGTTCCATATTGTTACTTTGAGTTATATTTTATAACACGTTATTAGCACGAGACTCTACCGTCTCGAGAAGATCTTTGAGAAAACTAATGTATAACTTTTCTCCTCTTTTAATTATGACTGATATTATGAAAAGAAAGTTCGTTGCCCTTGAAATTTCGGGCAAGAACTATATGACATGGGTGTTAGATGCTGAAATTCATTTAGATGCAATGGGTCTTGGAGACACCATTAAAGACAAAAATAAATCATCTACCCAAGATTGTGCTAAGGCCTTGATTTTCTTGCGCCATCATCTTGATGAAGGATTGAAGATAGAATAACTCACAGTCAAAGATCCACTTGTTTTGTGGAATGGCTTAAAGGAAAGATATGACAACTTAAAGTTGGTCACTCTTCCACAAGCACGATATGATTGGGCTCATCTGAGGCTCCAAGACTTTAAATCTATTTTTGAATATAATTCTGCAATGTTCGGAATTACTTCTAAATTAAAACTCTGTGGAGATACTATCACTAACTATGATATGCTTGAAAAACCGTTCACAACGTTTCATGCCTCCAATATGGTCTTGCAACAGCAGTACCGAGAGATAGGTTTCAAGAAGTATTCTGAGTTGATTTCTCTTCTCCTTGTGGCTGAACGAAACAATGACTTGCTCATGAGAAATCATGAAAATCGACCCACTAGGTCTACACCATTGCCTGAAGTGAATGAGGTGTATTCCCTTTATTCTAAGCGTGGAAAAGGTCATGGCCTTGTTCGTGGTCGTGGTCATGGCCGTGGCCAAGAAAGAAATTTTTCTGGTGTTAATCACCCCCCAAATAAAAATAACCACCAAAAGTGGAAAGGGCCAAAGGCAAATGGTTCAGAAACTAAATATTATCGTTGCGATGGAAAAGGGCATTGGGCAAATATTTATTGCATACCAAAACGTTTGGTTGAGCTTTATCAAGCATCTCTAGAGACTAAAGGCCCTAAAGCTAATTTTATCTATGACAATGAATTTTACATCACCCACTTGGATGTGATAGATTTGTTTGAGCACCCTGATGGAAAAATAAACCACTCGACCGGTGATGGATCTGTGGTTAAAGATGATTGAGCAGTTTGATTTTTATGTTTTCCTATTCGTAGTATCTAATGAATAAACATCTTGTAATTTTTATTGCACTTAATAATACTTCTTATGTAGTTCTTAAAAATATATGTTATTTCAAAATTTCATAAATTTTACAAACAAGGGGTAATATCTAAGTAATTAGTGTCCTAGTCTTAGTGATCTTTAACGCTTTTTAATTTTCCTTTACGTTACTTTAATTCTCTTTAAGAAAACGTTTATAAGCACCCTAAAATAACTTTTGTTACTTTACCCTCAATTCCCATATTTCTTTGAAAAATAAAAATAAAAATAAAACAAATCTAGTATATCGGGACCTCAATTTGTTTTCATGTACATGAATAAACTATTAGGAATAAAGAAAAGAAAAGCAGGTAAGTATGTTCTTTTCTTACACGGATCAATTATTTTTCATGCAATATGTAGGAAAATATAAATAACTTATACATGTAAATAATTTTGTTGTAGTTGTATTAGTCATATATGTAATGTACTTATAATTGTATTATTTTTGCTATGTAATTATTTGTATCATAATTAGAATTTGCTCGAAATTGCATTAAAAGGCCACTATTGAATCATTGGTTTAACTTTATTTTTTTTTCTTTTTCTATGAAAATACTAATATTTATTCATATATTTCTTTTTGTATGTCAAACCATGAGAAGAAAATATGGATATCTCTCAAAGCAAACTTGGATCAAATTTCAATTGTAAAAATATTTGCTTAATTGATTCATGTACGACACATACAATATTTAATGAGAAGAAATATTTCTCTCATTTAGGTATGTGCAAGGCAGATGTTACTACAATTTCTGGTAGTAGTAATCTAATTGAAGGCTCTGGAAAAGCCACTATAACTCTGCCTAATGGAACAATACTTATCATAGAGAATGCAATGTTCTCCTCCAAGTTCAAGAGGAACTTGTTGAGTTTTAAAGATATCCGTCGAAATGAATTTCATATTGAGACAATAGATGAGAATAATATCGAATATCTCATCGTTACCAAGAATGTCTCTGGCCAGAAAAGGGTTATTAAGAAGTTCCCATCTTTATCTTATGACCTGTATTGGACAAGAATTAGTGCAATTGAGGCACATTCTATCGTAAACCAAAAGGTTACTGATTCCAATACTTTTGTACTTCAGCATGATCGATTTGGATATCCTGGATCAATTATGATGAGACGAATTATAGAAAACTCAAATGGGCATCCATTAAATAATTTAAAGATTCTTTTAAATAATGAATTTTCTTGCACTTTTTGTTATCAAGGCAAGTTAATTATTAGACCATCACCAACAAAGGTTGGGATTGAGTCCCCTGTATTTTTGGAACGTATATAAGGGGATATTTGTCGATCTATTCACCCACCTAGTGGGTCGTTTAGGTATTCTATGGTGTTAATAGACGCATCTTCTAGATGGTCTCATATGTGCCTATTGTCATCTCGCAACCTGGCGTTTGCAAAATTAATGGCACAAATAAGTTGATTGCGGACACAGTTTCCCGATAATTCAATTAAGTCTATTCGACTTGATAATGCTGTTGAGTTTTCGTCCCAAGCATTTAATGATTATTGCTTATCAATTGGGATAAAAGTGGAACATCATGTAGCTCATGTTCACACTCAAAATGGCCTTGCAGAGTCTTTGATTAAACGTCTGCAATTGATAGCAAGACCGTTACTCATAAAAATGAAATTACCCACCTCTGTTTGGGGTCATTCCATTTTGCATGCAGCAATGCTAATTCGTCTCAGACCGACAAATTATCGTAAATATTCCCCGTTGCAATTAGTTTTGGGTCATGAACCTAATATATCCCATCTAAGAATTTTTGGATGCGCTGTATATGTGCATGTAGCACCGCCATATCGCACCAAGATGGGTCCCCAAAGAAGGTTAGGAATATATGTTGGGTTTGAATCGCCCTCCATTATTCTCTACCTTGAAACATTAACGGGAGATTTTTTCACTGTTCGATTTACAGATTGTCGATTCGATGAGGCATTTTTTCTAAAATTAGGGGGAGAAATTGGTGAAACCAAACGTGAAATTTTGTGAAAAAATACATCATTGTCTCACTTGATCCACGTGCTTATATTTATGAAAAAAGAGGTGCAAAAGATTATCCATTTGCAGAAAATAGCAAATCAAATGCCAAATGCATTTACGGATCTGAAAAGGATAACGAAATCACATATCCCTACAGAGAATATTCCAATCTGTATTGATGTCCCTGTTGGATAATCTTCTAGTGTCATAGCTAATGATTCAAAAGCACGCCTAAAGTGTGGCAGGCCGTTGGGTTCTAAGGATCGAAATCCTAGAAAAAAGAAAATAAATGATCAAGATGACACTACGAATGAGTCTCATAAAAAAACCTATGATTTAACCAATCCTGAAATTCATGAGGAAATCAATGAGCCTAAGACTCAAGAAAATAAGGAACTATCAATAAACCCAATCGATATTGAGACAGATTTGAATCGATTGAATATAGTTGTGGATTATGTCTTTGCATATAATGTTGCATCTATCATTATGCAAGATAATGAGGATCTTGAACCTCAATCCGTTGTAGAATGTCCACAAAGACGTGATTGGCCAAAATGGCAAGAAGCAATCCAATCTGAGTTGGATTCACTTGCGAAACGTGAAATTCTTGGGTATGTAGTCCAAACACCTAATGGTGTTAAACCTATTGGCTATAAATGGGTCTTTGTACATTAAATGAATGAGAAAAATTAGGTACAAAGATATAAGGCACGCCTTGTTGCACAAGGATTTTCACAAAGGCGTGGTGTCGATTATGAAGAGAGGTATTCTCCTGTTATTGATGCTATAACGTTCCGTTATCTCATTAATCTTGTTACCCAGGAAAAGCTTGACATGCATTTAATGGATGTGGTTACAGCCTACCTTTACGGCTCACTTGATAATGAAATATACATGAAAATTTCCGAGGAATTTAAAATGCCTGACGCACATAATTCAAAGTCCAGGGAAATGTTTTCAATCAAATTGTAAAGATCTTTGTATGGTCTAAAGTAATCAGGAAGAATGTGGTATAACCACCTTAGTGAATATTTATTAAATAAAGGTTATATAAATGATTCCATTTGTCCATGTGTTTTTATAAAGAAAATAACTTCGGAGTTTGTTGTACTTACCGTATATGTTGATGACATAAACCTTATTGGAACTCCTATAGAACTCCAAAAGGCAATTGATTATTTAAAGAAGGAATTCGAGATGAAAGATCTCGGAAAGACAAAATTATGTCTCGGTTTGCAAATTGAACATTTGGCAAACAGGATTTTTGTTCATCAATCTACCTATATAGAAAAGGTATTGAAACAATTTTACATGGATGGAGCACATCCAATAAGTACTCCGATGGCTGTTCGATCACTTGATGTGAATAAGGACCCGTTCCGACCTCAATAAAAGAATGAAGAGCTTCTTGGTCCTGAAGTACCATATCTTAGTACAATTGGTGCATTAATGTATCTTACTAATACTACAAGGCCCGACATAACTTTTTCAGTTAATGTCTTAGCAAGATATAGCTCTGCTCCTACAAGGAGACATTAGAATGAAATCAAACACATATTGCGGTATCTAAAAGGGACTACCGATATGGGATTATTTTATAGCAATGATTTCAGTCCCGATCTTGTTGGTTATGATGATGCTGGGTATTTATCTGACCCACACAAGGCTCGATCTCAAACAGGCTATGTGTTTACATGTGGAGGCACTGCAATATCTTGGCGATTGACTAAGCAATCAATCGTGGTTACTTCATCTAATCATGCTGAGATAATTACTATTCATGAAGCAAGTCGAGAATGTGTATGGTCGTGGTCTGTAATACACCTTATTCAAGACAAATGTGGTTTGAAGTGTGACAAACTACCCACAATTTTGTATGAAGACAATACAACATGCATAGCTCAATTGTAGGGAGGATTCATAAAAGGAGATAAAACAAAGCACATTTCACCAAAATTATTTTTCACACATGATCTTCAAAAGAATGGTAATATGAGTGTGCAACAGATTCGTTCAAGTGATAATATGGCTGATTTGTTCACCAAATCTCTACCGACGTCAACCTTCAAGAAACTAGTGTACAAGATTGGGATGCGAAGGCTCAAGGATGTGAATTGATGCTCTCATCAGGGGGAGTTAATACGCGGTGTACTCTTTTTCCCTTACAAGGTTTTGTCCCACCTGGTTTTCTTACAAGGTTTTTAATGAGGCAACCAAAAAGCATATTCCTAAACATGTGTTCTCTTTTTCCTTCACTGGAATTTTTTTTCTAATAAGGTTTTAACGAGGCACATTATCTATGGACATCTAAGGGGGAGTGTTATAAAAAATATCAAATTATGGTAGATGTCTACTCTTCCTCCATGATCTTCATCTCAAATGTTTAATGACATATTCAATGATATATTTTCTTCAATTTTCATACCTATATAAAGGCCTTGTAATTGATAGGAAAATACACACAATTGAAGAAGAAATAAGAATCTCTTCTCTCTTTCTCCATATATCTCTTAGCTTGTTTTTCCTTGTTCCATATTGTTACTTTGAGTTATATTTTATAACAGTTTCATAAATTTCCCTTTCTTACCGAACCGCATTATACCCTTCATAGGGGAAACCTTCAAGAATACCCAATCATCTTATTTGAACTCCAAATCCCTATGACGAACATCTGAATAGGACTTCTGACGACTCTGAGCAGTTCTCAATCTTTCTGTAATAATCTTAACGTTCTCTATAGCCTGATGCACGAGGTCTGGCCTTATCAACTCCGCTTCCCCAATCTCGAACCACCCAATGGGAGATCTACATCTCCTACCATATAAAGCCTCGAACGGTGCCATCTGAATGCTAGCATGATAACTCTTATTGTAGGCAAACTCTATGAGCGGCAAATGATCATCCCAGCTAACTTTGAAGTCAAGAACACAAGCGCGCAACATATCCTCAAGGATCTGAATAGTCTGCTTTGCCTGCCCGTTAGTCTGCGGGTGAAAGGCTGTACTAAGATTCACTTGAGTGCCCAAACCTTACTGAAACATCTTCCAACAATTAGCCGTGAACTGTTCCCACCGATCAGAAATGATGGAAACTAGAGTGCCATGCAGCTTGACGATTTCCTTGATATACAATTGACCATATTGTTCTGTTGTGTCGGTAGCCTTAACAGGTAAGAAGTGAGTTGATTTCGTGAGTCGGTCCACAATTACCCAAATTGAGTCGAACTTGCAAGGCGTGCAAGGTAGTCCCACTAAAAAGTCCATATTGATCATCTCCCACTTCCACATTGGAATTATTATGTTCTGTGCCAACCCACTGGGCCTTTGGTGCTCAGCCTTCACTTGCTGACAATTTGGACATCTTGCCACAAAATCCGCTATATTCCGCTTCATATCATTCCACCAGTAGACCTTCCTAAGATCATGATACATCTTTATAGATCCTGGGTGCACGGAATACCAAGAAGTGTGAGCCTCAGTCATAATTCTTTCCCGGAGACCATCCACATTTGGAACACATAGTCACCCTTGGTACCTTAGTGTACCATCATCTATGCCAAGAGAAAAGGCCATGGTCTTATGTTTATGAATCCCGTCCTTCAATTGTACCAACAATGGATCGTTGTATTGCTTTTCCTTAACATTCACAACCAGCGATGATTCACTCACAATCACCCCTCATTCACTAGAATCCGCAAGACGAACTCCCAAACTAGCCAACCGATGAGTCTCATTGGCCAACGGCCTTTGATATGACTCCAAGTGAGCCAAACTACCCATAGATTTTCAGGAGCATCCGCCACAACATTAGCCTTCCCCGGATAATATAGGATATCGATGTCGTAATCCTTGAGTAACTCAAGTTATCTTCTCTGCCTCAGATTCAATTCCTTCTGTTTGAAAATATATTAAAGGCTCTTATGGTCCGTGGATATATCCACATGGATCCCATACAAATAATGACGCCAAATCTTCAATGGAAATACCACTGCTGCAAGCTCTAAGTAATGTGTTGGATAGTTCTTTTCATGATTCATGAGTTGCTTAGAAGCATAAGCTATAACCTTGCCATATTGCATTAATACACACCCAAGTCTGATTCTTGAAGCATCACAATATACCACAAACCCATCTGTACCCTCTCGTAGGGTCAATACCGGTGTCGTAGTCAACCTTGATTTCAACTCCTGGAAGCTCCTTTCACAAGCATCTGACCATTGGAACTTAACCGCCTTCTGCGTCAATTTAGTCAACGGAGAGGCAAGAATAGAGAACCCCTCCACAAACTTCCTGTAATATCCAGCTAAGTTCAAGAAACTGCGAATCTCTGTTGGGGTAGTAGGTCTAGGCCAATTCTTCACAGCTGCAATCTTCTGAGGATTAACCTCAATTCCTTCTCTGGAGATGACATGACCCAAGAACGTGTCAGATTCAAGCCAAAATTCACATTTAGAAAACTTTGCATATAACTAGTGTTGATACAGGGTCTGCAAAATTGCCTTGAGATGATCGGTATGGTCCTCTCGACTTCGCGAATATACAAGGATATCATCAATATACACTATCACGATGTAGTCAAGAAAAGTCTTGAAGACTCGATTCATAAGATCCATGAAAGTTGCGGGGGCATTTGTTAGCCCAAAAGACATTACCAAGAATTCAAAGTGCCCATCAAATTCAAAAATTCAAATTGAAGACTCGATTCATAAAATTCAAAAATTCAAACTGCCCCCTGATCTTCAGTTGGTGATACCCGGATCTTAAATCGATCTTGGAGAAGTACTTAGCACCCTGCAATTGATCAAACAAGTCATCTATCATTGGCAGTAGATACTTATTTTTGATTGTAACCTTGTTGAGCTGCCGATAGCTAATACACAACAACACATCCTTCTTTCTTACAAATAGAACCGGTGCGCCCCAAGGCGACACACTTAGCCGGAAGAAACCCTTCTCTAACAAATCTTTCAATTGCTCCTTTAGATCCTTCAATTCTGTCGGTGCCATTCTGTAGGGTTGCCTGGCAGCACATCAATCCCAAAATCAATCTCCTGTCTGGCGGGATCCCAGGGATCTCATCCGAAAAGACCTCCGAAACTTCATTCACAACTAGCAAAGACTCAAGTGTAAGTGCCTCAGCATTGGTGTCTGTAACCCGAACCAAATAGTAGATACACCCTTTGTTAATCATCTTCGTGGCCTTAAGGTAAGAAATAAACCTACCATTCGGCACCACATCATCTCTATTCCATTCAATCACTAACTCATTTTAAAATTCAAACCTAACGGTTCTGTTTCGATAGTCAAGCTTAGTGAAACATGAATAAAACCAATCCATCCCCATTATTACATCAAAATCAACCGTCCCCAATGTAATGAGATCAGCCACGGTGTCCCGACCACGCACCGTGACAACACAATCCCTATAAACTGACGCGGCCACAATAGACTCACCAACCGGAGTAGATACAGAGAATGGCTCATAGAGTTGTTCTGGTTCTATTCCAAATCCCATAGCAATATAGGGAGTGACATAGGACAAAGTGAAACCGGGATCAATAAGAGCATACACATCATGATATTGGACAGTCAATATACCTGTGACAACATCTGGAGAAGCCTTTGAACTCTGGCGACCCCTCATAGCATAGAAACAGCTAGGTCCTCTCGAACTCTGTGTACCACCCCTACCTGCACCACGCCCTGCGGACGCTAGGGTGCCTCGAGATGGAGGAGGTGTTACAGATGTAGTAGCTGCGGAACTGGCTGGTTATGTTGTACCCCTGCCCATGCTCTGGTGAGACAAATGACAATCCCTCTGAATATGATCCCTCATTCCACACCCGTAGCATATGGGTTGGTCCATGTAGCAGGCCCCAAAGTGCATCTTCCCGCACCTAGGGCATGGGGGCCTCCGCTGCTGCTGAAATCTCCCACCAGACCGACCTTGCTGGTAGGATCCCATCTTGCCCTAGCTGGGCCTAAAAAGGCTCCCTGCTGCTGATTGGGCCCCGATAGCGGTGCACTGACTGAATACTGAGCAAAAGGCTGGGATGGCCCTGATGACCCTCCCCTGAATGCTGACCTACTACCACCACCACCAGAAGAACCACCAAAGTTGCCCGCAGACCGGGCCTTGCTGCTGCTCTCACACTCCATTCTATTCTTTAGTTTGCGGGTCTCTATGTCTTGAGCAAATGCCACCATCTTACCATAGTTCATGTTAGAATTCAAGGCGGATGTAGCGGCCTCATTAATAACCAAGGGGCTAAGGCCCTGCACAAACCGGAGCACTCTAGCCTCCATAGTGGGCAACATGTAGATGGCATATTTGGATAGGCGCGCGAATCTCATATGATACTCCCACACACTTTTACTACCTTGTTGTAGACACTCAAACTTGGCGGCATGGGCTGTCTTAGTTTTGGCAGGCAAGAAATGATCAACAAAAGCATCGGCAAACTCACTCCACCTCGTCGGAGGGCTTTCCTCCTCACGGGAGTACTCCCACATTTCAAACCAAGAGTAGGCCACCCCTTTCAGGCGGTAGACGGCCAACTCTAATCCCTCCGTCTCAGTAGCACCCATAACTCAGAAAGTCTTGTTGTCACGCCCCAAACTCGGGGAGTGCGACCGACGCTCAACCGAGAGAACCCGGCCGAGCAAGCCTGTTATATTTCCTTCTACCCAAACTCATCCATGAATAAATAAGAGATATACTCCATTAATCAAATACTGAAAAGATTTTATTAACAACTTCCATTTCATTTCCATTAGCAGCATCATTCATAATTTCTAAAATATTACGAGTTTATAGAATTAATGAAAAACATGATTTCCAAATACCAATATTTCTAATTCAATTCCCAACATCAACCACAAACCACAACCTGTCTACGGAGCCTCTAAGTACAATAGAAGCGTAATAGGGAAATTCTGGCAACAAGGCCCCGGCTATACCTCAAAACACAGTGCATGAGAAACTAAAGATACATGACCCCCGAAATGAAGGGGGCTCACCAAGTCATCTGAAGAAAGTGTACCTCTATCACAGATCGATGCTGCCTGCTGTGGATCCACCTGCATCCATTAAAGATGCAGCGCCCCCGGCAAAAGGGACGTTAGTACTGTCGAATAGTACTAGTATATAAAGCTAAAAGTCCTCTTTCAAAATAGAATGACCATATAAGAAAAGACAACACATAGAAACAACAAGTCACAATCAACAATATCCAAATGTCCAGTTAAAACATAATAATTTTAAAAATACGAACTTCATATACAATTTTGGATGGGAGATCATTAGCACCGATATACCACCGTCTTTGTTAGAACGGAGTCCGATCACGCCCGGTCGGCTAGGTCATCTCCCCACGAATGATGTGGTTTGACGAGTGATACGAAATAAAGTTGTTACCAAGAGTAGTACCACCATATGCGCAACATGGCGTCCGATCTCCACCCAATCAGTTAGGCTGCCTTCCTACATATGCCGTGTGGGTTGACTTTTTCAATCCACAATTCTTACCAGTTTCATCCCAATTAAGGGGAATAATATCACAATTTCTCCAATATTTCAGTTTCATCCTAAATAAGGGGAATAATCACAATCCACCCTTACACATGCACGTGTAGTTTCAGGNCCCCCCCCCCCCCGGTTTTGCTAATGATTCTCCCAAAAATATTTTTGATTAGATTTGCACATAAGGGTAACATAAATACAATTGTACTCACCTTAACATTTTTCACATTGTATAAATTCTTATTTGTATTTCCAGACACTCACAACAACAATATTTCCTTGGCTCATTTGGCCATTCATAAGATTCTTTATTCCTGGCACGGTGGCCGTATTTCATATTCCATATTTTTACCTCTTTCAATTTCAAAGATCACCATCAAATATCAACATATAGAATATTTCAGCAATCATATAACTCAAATTTATTAGTAATGGGAAAAGATCTCCCAACTTAAATTACTAAAAATTACTTGAAATTTACCTTTCCCCTAACTTGACACCTTGATACTGCTTGAGCCTATTATTGATTTCATGTTTTATTCTCCATCTACTATTACTCTTTAAATTGAGAGGGTGTTTAGATTTACATACTAGTACTATTCCATATGTACTAACATCCCTTTTGCCGGGGGAGCTGCATCTTTAATGGATGCAGGTGGTTCCATAGCAGGTGGTATTGATCAGTGATAGCAGCACACCCTCTTCTTAGCTGACCTGGTGAGCCCCACTTCATTTTGGGGTCCTGTATCTCTTATCCTTTGTACATAGCGTTTTGAGGTATAACTGGGGCCTTGTTGCCGGCACTGTCATAACACACTTTTGCTCCTGTTAGAGGCTCCGTAGACATAGTGTGGGTTGTATCTGTTTTTGGGGAAGGTTAAACTAATAATGTTGTAATCGTATCATCTGTTCCACTATAACTATGATTGTACAATGTACTGTTTTGGAGACTTGTTAATGACGTAACTAATGGAAATGAACTGGTGTTATTCACATGACCTTTTACTGTCTAATTAATGAAATGTATTCTTCTCTTTATTCATGGGTGAGTTGGGTAGAAGGTATTGTAAAGGCTTGCTTAACTGGGATATCTCGGTTGAGCGCCGGTCGCGCTCCCCGAGGTCGGGGCGTGACAAACTTGGTATCAGAGCCTAAGGTTTTAAAGTGTCCTAGGATGTCTCGGAGCCGTGTCTAATAGAGTCCTTCTTATCAGTGTGTTGTCGACCACATCTATAATTAGGAGGCAACTTGGGCATTTAGGAATAATACCCTTCTTTGATGTTCTAGATTGTGCGATAAAGCTAATTGTAAGATTGTTCCTCCTTTAACTCGTGCTTTGCTCTAACTTTCAGTGCATGGCGCCTAGGAAGAAGGCAAGAACTAGCCAAGGAGCCAATGTCACCCAGGAGTGGAAATTGATTCGATACTTGATGATGCGGGTAAGCACCCGAGGGGTGACAATATTCCCCCGACTACTACATTGCCTGATTCCACTACACCTGATCAGACCACACCAGTTCCTGCACCTATTGAGGGTGAAATGATCCCTCTAACTGATATTCCAGTTCCACCTCCATCCCCAGCTTTCGGTCTCGGTGTATCTGATGGGGATCTTAGGGGAGCTATACAGATGTTGGCTCAGATAGTTTCTTCCCAAGCCTAGAGATCAAATATGGTACCCAGTTCTTCTAGTCAGCCAGGGGATTCCGCTAGTTCCAGGGTGAACAAATTTCTCCAGTTGGATCCTCCAGTGTTCATAGGTACTGATCCTGAGGAGGACCCCCAGGACATCATTTATGAGATGAACAAGTGTAAGGCCCCATAAAATATTTCCTAAAAATCCGGATTCCGTGATGCCAAAGTAGGCGTAGAGGTTAATAATAGTAGAAATTCTTCACGACGAGCTTGCGAGCAGTGATTCAGACTTTTTGGATTGAACAATGCACTGGGGAGTTGAAGAAATATGTTAGACAGAAGTAGGCATTTCTGCAGTCCGTTCTGCAACCGCAGAATGGCCGTAGAGTGGAGCAGTCTTTTGGGCCATTTTTAGTGTCATTTTTGCGGCCCATTATGCGACCGCATAACCATTTCGTGGGCGGCACTCTTGTCACATATCCCGCTTTGGGAGTTTTCGGAGGGAGGTTCTGCTGTGCACTATGCGATCGTAGAACCATTCTGCGGTGCATTATGCGACCGCAGAACAGGTCTACGGGCCGCATAGTGACCGCAGACCAGGTCAGTTCCTTTCCAGTTTTGGCACCCAAATTTTGCAGTCATTTTGCGGACTGCACAATCATTATGTGGTCGCATATGCAACCGCAAAACCTGTTCCGGAACTTCATTTTTGGGGTTTTTAAACCCGACCCTATTCCGTTAAAACACACCCCATAGACTATTTTGAGCTTATTTCTGATATCTTTAGAGTGAGAGAGAGAGTCCTAGAGGGAGAAAGTGATCTTCATCAAAAACATTTCACTTCAAATCTTTCTTAAACCTTTGAAGATTAACAAGGAAAACTCACTAGGTCCTTATCCTAGAGGTAAGATTCTACACCCTAGCCCTTAATTTCGAAATTTATCTAAGAATGGGTAATTAGCAAGGCAATTCTTGGGTATGGGAGTTGTTATCTTACATGCATGTGTTATCAAAGAATGTGGGAAGGTTGTGAGCTAAAACTTGTAGAGAATGGGTTGGGGAATGATGAAATTTTTCACAAAAGGGTCTTAAAGAACTTTAATGCACACCGAGTGTTTGATAAAATACTCAAATGAGCTAGAGCCATGATCATCCTCCTAGTGTTGATTCAATTTGTTACATTTTCAAAATAGATTGAAGTTGCTAAGATTTTCGAAATATTTTAGAGTGTAAGGAAGCTCAATTGAGGTATGTTGGCTAAACTTTCTCTCTTAGAATCAAATTCCATAATGTTCCCGTTAGTTTCAAAGTATGGGTTGCGTATTAAAATGTTATGGCTTTGAATCGTATTTCACATGAAAGTTAGTATGCCAAATTGTGTGAGAAAATCTCAATATTCTTAAGACTCTAAATTGCTCATATGTGTACCTAAAGTCTTGATTGGAAATGCCATATTGTTGATAATATATAAAGATGGTTGAAAATGAAATAATTGAATTTGGGGTATAGTGGGTGGCCAACGTGCCAAGAATTTAAGTGATGATTGTGGCTAGTAGTGCAAATGATTTGAGGGGATGCGATAAAGAATATGAAATGAGCCTCGACTCAATTTCTTAAAAACGATTTCGAAAATAAAATTGCCTAAAAGCTTTTGTACTCAATTCATGCCCATAAGTGGCTACTTTAACTAATGCCTTGCTTTACAAATATGTCCAGTGTGATTCGAGTTCTTACATACTCAGGTGTTGAAGTTGTATATTGTCATTTCTGGGAAAGAGTATTGCAAGAATAAATGGTGTATTGATTGCTTATGATTTTGATGTGTGCTTGTATTACTGGTCGGTATGTTCCATTATTTTAGCATGGAGTCCGATCTCACCCCGACCGGCTAAGCCGTCTCACCTCGAGACATACCCTCACAATACCACCATGTGCGCGGCATGGAGTCCGATCTCAGTCTGATCGGCTAAGTTGTCTCACCACATGTCGTGTGGGTCGACATCACATCACATCTCGCTAGCAATAATCTCATCCCATTTAAGGGGAAACATCTTAGCACACCAATCTCATCCCATATAAGGGGAAACAGTCTCATCACATTAACACGGGGATTTACCCCTCAATCACTCCTACACCAGCACGTGTAGTTTTGGGGTTAGGTTGTTCTGACCTACCCTTCCTCGGTGGATAAATGATACTCCCAAGGTATTTATTATTAAAAGAATTTACCACTCAATTCATATTCTTTTACATGTCATTCATTTTATTGGAACCGTTGGCCATAACGCAATATCATTCTTGGCATGTTGGCCATACTTCATAATTCATGCTCACTATTCCACTTTCAAATATTAACACGGATTGTCAACAACAACATTTCTAAGCACACATTTGAGCAATTTAGGGTCTTAGGCACATGTGATTTCTTACACAATTTGGTGTGATCACTTTCATTTGGGCTTGACTTGAAGTCAATACATTTTACTACATACTCATACTTCAAACACGCTCCCAAAGAATAACACAATATGATAAGTATATTTCGGAACACATTTTGAACATTTTCATGTATATACATCATCTGACACAAAACGTATTCAGAAAAGTCAATTCATAATGGACAATTCGGGACTTACAAGAACGTCGTGGTAATTCAATTCTAAGAGAGAATTTTAGACAACATACCTTGCCTCGAGCTTTTTAAATTACTACAATGTTCCGGAAATCTTAGCCACTTTGATATATTTGGAGATATAGCAAAATTGAACACAAATTAGGAAGGAGTTCATAGTTCTGCTCACTTGAGCAATGTATCAAACACTAGGTGTACATTAAAGTTACAAGGTCCTCCTATGATGGATTCTTTCATCCCACCACCCAAAGTTTACCCAAAAGATCTCAACAATCTTTACACTACCCTTGATGGTACATGCATGTAAAATAAACAACTCCCACACCCAAGAATTGCTTGGCTTATTACCTATTTTCAGTTAAAATCACAAAATTGAGGGCTATGAAGTAGAACCTTACCTATAGGATGAAGACCTAGTGAATTCTTCTTGTAGATTCTTCAACTTTGAGCAAGCGTTGATGAATGATGAGCTTAGGAACTTCCCTTCTCACTCTACGGCACTCCCCCTCTCTAGAAATATATGTTTTTACCTTCTAAAATGATCCCCAAGTTTGTTTTATAAGAATGGGGTCGGGTTCAAAAATTAGAAAACATGAAGCCCCAATGTATATCTGCGACCGCATAATGCTTCTGCGGTCCACAAAATGGACTGTATAATGGCCATCAGGTACTGGGCACCCCTGCCTCACTCTGCGACCGGTCTGCGGTCCGCAGACCTATTCTGCGACCGCATAATGCGCCACAGAACTACCCTCCGTAATTTTTGTGTGTTGGTTCTGTGATGGGTTATGCGGCCCACAAAATGATTATGCGGTCGCATAATGGACCGCATAATGGCCCAAACATTTTCCCAGATTTCTACCTCATTCTGCGGCAGATCTGCGATCCGCAGACCAGTTCTGCGATCGTAGAATGGACCGCAGAAACACCCTGTATTTTCAAAAATTTTCTTTAACTCCCCAACGTATTGTTCAACCCAAAAAGTCCGAACCGCGATGAGCAAGCTCTCCATGAAGAATCCCTACAATCGTCAACATATAAGCCTACTTTAGCACCATGAAACCCCGGATTTTAGGTAAAATTTTACGGGGCCTTACAGTTGAGTGGCTTGATTTTGACAAACATTCATATATATATATATCTATGATTGTGATAGAGTATGCCCTCAAAGGCTTGTTATGAGTTTCAGGTTGACTTTTGTACTCTTCCTTTATATTTTATCATCTATTTATATGCTTTACCTACCTTACATATTCAGTATATATTTCGCATTGACGACCCTTTGCTGGGTCGCTGCGTTTCATGCCCACAAATACATATAGCAATTCAGATGATACTTCACAATAGGTCACTCAACTCAGCTGAAGGTTGTCTCGCTCCTTTTTTCCGAGGTTGTCGAGTGAGCTGGTAGGTAAGATAGTTACATATATGTACATAGTTGGGTATGGCGGGGCCCTATCCCAACCTTATGATGTTTATGTACTCCTTAGAGGCTTATAGACAGATGTTATATGTATTGCTGGTCATGGCAGCCTTGTAGGCCCATATGTCTCATGTATATAAGCTTGTATATCATTTTGGGTCGTCCTTTGTCGAGTTTTCTTTTATGTTTTAATCAGATTATCTCATGGCGGCCTTTTTGGACCATTTACACATGGTAACATGGTTATGGATGCATGTTATGTTGGTGCTCGGTGAGCTAGGGCCGAGTGGCCATCGTTCCCCTCCGGTTTGGGGTGTGACAAACTTGGTATCAGAGCAGTTCTGTCCTAGGGAGTCTATAAGTCGTGTCTATCAGAGTCTTGTTTATCGATGTGTTGTGCACCACGTTATATAAACAAGAAGCTACAAGGCATTTAAGAGTCTGTTACCCTTCTTTCAAATATAAATCGTACTATAGAGTTGAGTTATAAGAGTTTGAGTCAGGACTTATGTTTGCTAATGATATAGAGATGCTTGCAATTAGAAAGATTACAGCTAGCCAGAGGGCTAATACAGCAGCAGGTAAAATCACTAGTAGAGAGAGAGTTCTTGATGATGTGGCCCAGTTTGAGGCCCTATCAGATCGTGCATACCAGATGTGCAAATTTCCTGCTTAAGACCCTAAGATGGGAATATCTAACACACCCCGTAAATAATAGGCCATAGTAGTATCAGGAGGTAAGAGTATAAGTTTCAACATGTAAAAGAAGCAAGATGAAGAAAGGTATGAGGTACCCAATTAGTGAAGGATCAGTATTTACAATTCGTACAGAGAAATATAAGAATTCTGAGTTACTTTCAAGAGTAATAGATATATGTAGAATTGGTCACACCCATCTCATTTATGCACTATGAGAGCTAACAAATATAGTTTAAGAGAAGAATGGAATATCAGGATCCAGCTGGGGTTAGAGTTTCTCCTTGTGAGACACACATGTGGTGCACTTTAGAATAGTACAGTCAGATATGAATACTGGAATATTCAGAAAATTCAGAAGATAGGTAATGAAATCCTAGAAGGGATAAATATTTACCTTAGTATGACTCCCGTCCCCAGTAAAGAGAGAATGTTAGGCGACCCAAAGATCCAGTGAGATGGAGTAAGGGGAGCTAAAAGAGAAAGAATGTTTTGTCGAAGTTTTCAAAATAAGGTAATAGACCAAAACATTAGCAGGAGAATAAGAAAAGAATAAATGAAGCATTATATGTAAGATGTGATAAATGAGTGGTAACGGTAAATCAAAATATGACAGGCATTGGAGACCCTTCTCAGATTATCCCAGTAGATGACGTTCAGATTATAGAGGGTCTATCCTATGAGGGGATTGCAGTGGCTATTTTAGATCGACAGATCCGTAGGTCAATGACAAAAACGGTAACCACCATGGAGGTATTATTGAGAACTAAGAACGTTGAAGAAATGATGTGGAAGGCCGCAGAGGATATAAAATCTAAATACCCCCACCTAATGGCTCGAGAAGGGATATTACAGCAAATCCTGATTCAAGCAAGTAGGTCATGAGGTGAGCTCTTATTTTTGACTTGCGGTACCTATGATTGATGGTCGTGTGAGTCCAAGTGTTTCTATTTATAATCATTGGCCTTGTGTGGCATGTATAGTATGTTTTCTGGCTACGTGCAGGTTGGGTTTAGTCCAGTGTACAAAGGAGACTCTGGCAGATATTTTGCAAGTATCTAAGAGTTAACATTCGAAGATGAATGTTTCTAAGGGAGAAGGATGTTACACCCCATAATTTCATGTTGGAATGAGTCTTAAGTGAATCAATATAAGCCGGTGAGTTTAAGGACATTTATAAAGGTAATGATGAGTTAACAAAGGTGTTACGGAAGTATCGTGAGGGTTGGAGGCTAAACAAATCAAAGATGTTATAACCCGTACTTTCGAGGTAAACCTAGGAGTGCTTAATATAATAAGGAGGTCATGTTTTAAAGTATTTGAATCATATAATATCTGTATGTTAAGTGTTTAGGTCAAACAAGTTGTAAAAGCAAAGTCGACAAAAGTTGTCGCAAGATACATTCAATCTTACTGAAATTTAGGTCTAATATCACTCAGCTTTTATCTCAATATACTTGGATTTATGGGTTATCCACCTACAAAATTGAATATATACGAGTTTAGTTTTCAACCCATTAAACCGTTCGTCGATACGATATCGGAGTAGAGAGATATTCGCGTTTTCGTATGACTGCGCAGGCAGCCCCTATGGGACACACTTGGACGGTGGCCGACCTTCGCCTATTTTTATCTCATTTTTGGGATAAGATTTGATCATTTTTCAACCTCCTTCCTTCCTCACACTCTCTAAACCCCCCCCAAACAGTTCCCCTAAGACTCCAAACAAATTCCAAAAAAATACCATAATCCAACATCAAGTTAGCTTAAAGAAGGAAGAATACCTCTACAAGCTTGTGTTGTCGCATTAAGGGTTGTTGTGAGCTAAGAGAAGCTTGGATTTCGAGTTTTAGTTGCTGTAAAAGGTAAGTATATTATCTCCTTGCTTGTTCTTAAGTTTAATTCCATGTTGGTGATGTTGTTTGAAGCAAAATACTACAAGATAGCATTGGAGTAGCCTAAGATATGGCTACTGTGTTGTTGGGCTATTTTTGAGGTCATAAATATGATTAGTGATGGCTGACAATTTTGGAAAATAACTTGATTATGATATAGTTTCTGTTGTTATGCATGTCTATATGTTTATCAAGTGAATTAATGAAATAAACATATGAAACTATGAATTAAAAGTGAAGGTTGAGGAGAAGGTGCTAGTGCATATGGAACTGTTTGAAAGGTTTTTCAGCTAGGCTTTGGCTGGTTCTTTACGTAGTATCTTGGACACAATATTGTTGATGTTGTTCCTATTTTATTGGTGTTGTATTGAATTTGATTGAAGTGGAATTTTATAGGGTAAATTTTGTCCGATTTTCCATCAGTGACCTACTAGCTTAGAAGAATGTTTGTAAGTCCTTTTATGGCATTAACTACAGGTTTTACTATCTTAATATAGATTGAAGTCTTCGGAAGGATATACGTTGAGTCTTTAAGTAAATGATGAAGGCATTTTAAGGCTCACTCATTTTCTTTTGGCATGATCTACAAAGAATGTAACTATAACGACGTTACTTCAAAAGGAACTCTATTCTCAAGATTAAAGCTTGCGAACCTCATTATTTCATATTGTTATAGTTCATGACTCTTATTGTTCCTTGTCGGGTCACTTCCCGACTTGATAGAATTTGAATCTTATGTCTTCTTATGATCCTTGTTGACTCTGGGACAACTGATACAGACACAGTTACATAACGATAATCGGAGGATAATGACCTTGAGTCACTCCGATCAGATCCATAAGGCCCTTTAGATTTATTGCTTGCATTGCACTTATATATACGTATCTATTTTTATATCGAGTTGTGCTATAGTCGGCCAGGTATGGCACTTATATTCGCACACCGCTGTAGCTGGTTTTGACATTACAGAGTCCTATTAAGGTCGAGTACGAGTGAGTCCTCTTCGAGGCCGGGCATGTTATGATATGACATGAGATATTATCGAGTCCTATTAAGGTTGGGTACGACCGAGTCCTCTTCGAGGTCGGGTACGTTATGTTATGACATGATTTGACCCATAGAGTGGCTTGAAATTATATTATATAGCCCCGTTGAGTGGCTTTATTTTTACAGACATGCATATATATCCATGATTGTGATAGTGTATGCCCTTAGAGGATTGTTATGAGTTTCAGGACTTCTGAACTTGTCACGCCCTAACCTTTGGGGAACACAACCGGCGGTCAACCGAGTTACCCCGGTAGAGTAAGCCTGCACAATACCGTTTACCCAACTCACCCATGAATAAAGACAAGAATTCATTTTATTAATTAGACGGTAAGAGGTCATGTGTACAACACCGGTTCATTTCCATAAGTTACATCATTAACAAGTCTCCAAAATAGTACACTATACAATCATAGCTAAAGTGGAACAAATGATACGATTACAATATTTTTAGTTTAACCTTCCCAAAACAAGATAGAAACCATACTATGTCTACGGAGAATCTATTAGAACAAAGAGTGCTACGACAGTGCCGGCAACAAGGCTCCGGCTATACCTCAAAATGCTATGTACAAAGGACAAGAGATACAGGACCCCGAAATGAAGTGGGGCGCACCAAGTCAGTTGAGGAGAGGGTGTGTTGCTATCACTAATAATTACCACCTGCTATGGAATCACATGCATCCATTAAAGATGCAGCGCCCCCGGCAAAAGGGACGTTAGTACATATGGAGTACTACAAGTATGTAAAACTAAACACCCTCTCAATAGAACGAGTAACAGTAAACGAAGAAGAAAACATGAAATCAATAAGAGACTCAAGCAGTATCAAGGTGTCAAGTTAGGGGAAAGGTAAACTTCAAGTAAGTTTCAGTCCTTTAAGTTGGGAGATCTTTAGCACCGATACACCACTGTGTTTTTAGCACGGAGTCCAATCTCAACCCGATCGGCTAAGCCATCTCACCCCAAGACATCCACTCATAATATCACTATGTACGCGGCATGGCATCCGATCTTAGCCCGATCGGCTAAGCCGTCTCACCACAACGTTGTGTGGGTCGACATCACATCACATCTCGCTAGCAATAATATCATCCCATTTAAGGGGAAACATCTCAACACGTCAATCTCATCCCATATAAGGGGAAATAACTTCATCACATTAACACGGGGATTCACCCCTCAATCACTCCTACACCAGTACGTGTAGTTTCAGGGTTAGGTTATTTTGACCTACCCTTCCTCGGTAGCTAAACGATACTCCCAAAGAATTTATTATTAAAAGGATTCACTACCCCTTTCATAATCGTTTACACATCTTTCCATTTCACTAGCATTAGCAGCCACAATTTTAATATCGTTCTTGGCACGTTGGCCGTAATTCATATTTCATGCTTACTATTTCACTTTCAAACATCATCATGGATCATCAACAGCAAAACAATTTCTATTCAAGACTTTAAGTACATATTTGAGCAAATAAGGATCTTAGGCACATGTGACTTCCTACATAGTTCGACATGATAGCTTTCATTAAAATCACATTTTTGAGTCATAACATATTAACACACACAACCCATACTTAAATCACATTTCCGAAGGATAACACAATACGATAAAAGAATTCGGAATAGACAAATTTATAATAATCAACTCAAGGCTTACAAGAACATCGTGAGACTCAACTCTAAGAGAGAAGTTTAGCCAACATACCTCGCCTTGAACTTCCTTAAATTACTACAATGTTCTGAAAATCTTAGCCACTTCGATCTATTTAGCAATATAGCAAAATTGAACATAAATTAGGAAGGAGTTCATGGTTCCAGCTCATTTGAGCATTTTATCAAACACTAGGTGGGCATTATGTTTTGTAGCTTCTCCTATGGTCAATTTCCCTCACCCCACAACCCAAGGTCTACCCATTTGGGCTCAACTACCTTCCCACACTCATGATTGTACGTTCATGCATAGATACACTCTCATACCCAAGGATTTCTTGCCTTATTACCTATTTTTAGTTAAATCTCGAAATTGAGGGTTAGGGTGTAGAATCTTACCTCTAGGATGAAGACCTTTTAACTCTTTCTAGTGAATTCTTCAAGACTTGAGCCAAGATTGGTAAACACTTAGCTTAGGGATCCCCTCCTCACTCTAGACCTCTTTCTTCTCTCTAAAATACAAGTTAGGACCAGCCAAAATAGACCCCAAGTTAGTTTTATAAAAGTGGGGTCGGGAGAAATTTTTCAAACTTATACTCTGCGAAGTCGGGTCTGCGGTCGCAGACCGGACCGCAAAACAGGTATTTGGCCCACAAAGGGGACCGCAGAAAAAAGTCCCAAAAGTGGGCTGTTCAGGTTGGGTCTGCGGCATGTCTGTGGTCCGCAGACCAGTTCTGCGGTCGCATAATAGACCGCAGAACCTCCGTCGGAATTTTCTTATGTTGGCTTCTGCGACGAAAGTGCGGCATGTGAAACGATTATGCGGCCGCATAATTGACCGCAAAATATTATCCCAAATTTGCCTGGTTCTCTGCTTCACTCTGCAGCAGATCTGCGGTCCGCAGATCAGTTCTGCCACCGCAGAAATGCCCTACTCTACCAAAAGTTTTCTTCAACTACCTTGGCACCACGAAACCCCGGGTTTTAAGTGAAATTTTACGGGGCCTTACATCCTCCCCCGCTTAAGATCATTCGTCACCTCGAATAAGGGTCAAAATCTGCCATAAGCATCCAATATGACTCAGTTGCTATTTCATATACCAGCAGTTCCAAACTTTGGCCAACTCCCTAAATTTCCAAAACTTTCGCTAGAGTCTCCCCTGTAATTGGGCATATCCACCTGCCAGATAATCACAGAACCAATCCTAACAAGATATACATAATCCAACGACGCAACAAAACATGAAATTAACACCAACTGTGGCCTCATAGACAATATATTACCAGAAAAGAATACCCTTAGTATAAACTGTACAAGTGATACATAATAATTCATAGGGGAAAACTTCATAGAAATGATTACATAGCCACTCAAACAAATGAGGGTACTTCTTCTTCATTTCTTCCTCGGCCTCCAAGGTGGCCTCTTTGACCTGTTGGTTTTGCCATAGCACTTTCACGGAGGAAATTTCTTTATTTCTCAGCTTACAGACTTGCCTATCGAGAATGGCAACTAGAATTTCTTCATAAGTCAATTCCTCATTAACCTCAATAGTCTCAACTGGAACAATAAGCGATGGATCTCCAACCACCTTCTTCAACACGGATACGTGAAACACCGGGTGCACTAAAGACATCTCTGGAGGTAGTTCTAGCCTATAAGCCACCTGACCAATCCTCTGAATGATTATGTATGGTCTGACATACTTCGGACTCAATTTTCCTTTCTTACCAAACCGCATTATACCCTTCATAGGGGAAATCTTCAAGAACACCCAATCATCTTCTTAGAATTCCAAATCCCTACGAAGAACATCTGAATAGGACTTCTGACGACTCTGAGAAGTTTTCAACCGATCCTTAATGACCTTAACCATCTCCATAGCCTGATGCACGAGGTCTTGTCCTATCAATTCTACTTCCCCAATCTCGAACCATCCTATGGGAGATCTACATCTCCTACCATATAAAGCCTCGAACGGTGCCATCCGAATGCTAGCATGATAACTATTATTGTAGACAAAGTTTTTGAGAGATAAATGATCATCCCAGCTACCTTTGAAGTCAAGAATACAGACGCGCAACATATCTTCAAGCATCTGAATAGTCCACTCTGCTTGCCCATCGGTTTATGGATGGAAAGTTGTGCTAAGATTTACCTGAGTACCCAACCCTTGTTGAACTTTCTTCCAAAAGTTAGCTGTGAATTGTGATCCCCAATCAGAAATGATGGAAACTGGAGTGCCATGCAACCTGACTATTTCTTTGATATACAACTGAGCATATTGTCTTGATGTGTCGGTAGCCTTAACAGGTAAGAAGTTTGTTGATTTCGTGAGTCGATCCACAATCACCCAAATCCAGTCGAACTTGCAAGGAGTGCGAGGTAGTCCTACCACAAAGTCCATATTGATCATCTCCCATTTCTACATCGAAATTTCTATGTTCTGTGCCAACCCACTGGGCCTTTGGTGTTCGGCCTTCACTTGCTAACAATTTGGACATCTGGCCATAAAGTCCGCTACATTCCTCTACATATTATTCCACCAGTAAACTTCCTTAAGATCATGATACATCTTTGTAGAGCCCGGGTGTACAGAATACCTAGATGTGTGAGCCTCGATCATGATTCTTTCCCGGAGACCATCCACATGCCCTTGGTACCTTAGCGTATCATCATCCGCGCCAAGAGAAAAAGCCATAGTCTTATGTTTATGAATCCCCTCCTTCAATTGTACTGATAATGGATCGTTGTATTGTTTCTCCTTGACCTCCACCACAAGCGATGATTCAGCCTTATTTTGCATAATCACCCCTCCTTCACTAGAGTTCGCAAGACGAACTCCGAAACTAGCCAACCGATGAACCTCCTTTGCCAACGACCTTTGATATTCCTCCAAGGGAGCCAAACTGCCCATAGATTTCCGGCTAAGAGCATCCGCCACAACATTTGCCTTCCCCGGATAGTATAGAATATTGATGTTGTAATCCTTGAGTAGCTCAAGCCATTTTCTCTGCCTCAAATTCAATTCCTTTTGCTTGCAAATATATTGAAAGCTCTTATGGTCCATGAATATATCCACATGGACCCCATACAATTAATGACGACAAATCTTCAATGCAAATACCACCGCCGCAAGCTCTAAGTCATGTGTTGGATAGTTCTTCTCATGATTATTGAGTTGCCTAGAAGCATAAGCTATTATCTTGTCATGTTACATTAATACACACCCAAGTCCTATCCTTGAAGAATCACAGTACACCACAAATCCATGTGTACCCTCTGGTAGGGTCAACACCGGTGTCGTAGTTAATCTTGATTTCAACTCTTGGAAGCTCCATTCACAAGCATCTGACCATTGGAACTTAACTATCTTATACATCAATTTAGTCAACGGAGAGGCAAGAGTGGAGAACCCCTCCACAAATTTCTTGTAATACCCGGCTAAGCCCAAGAAACTGCGAATCTCTGTTGGAGTTGTAGGCCTAGGCCAATTCTTCACAGCTGCAATCTTCTGAGTATCAACCTTAATTCCTTCTTTGGAGATGACATGACCCAAGAATGTGACAGATTCAAGCCAAATTTCATATTTCGAAAACTTCGCATACAACTGGCGCTGACGTAGAATCTGTAGAACTGCCCTGAAGTTATCGGCATGGTTCTCTCGACTTCGTGAATATACAAGGAAATCGTCAATAAATACCATCACAAAAGAGTCGAGGAACGGCTTGAAAACTCGGTTCATAAGTTCCATGAAAGCTGTTGGGGCATTTGTTAGCCCAAAAGACATTACCAGAAATTCAAAGTGCCCATACCGGGTTCTGAAAGCTGTTTTCGGAATATCCTGCTCCCTGATCTTCAATTGATGATACCCGGATCTCAAATCAATTTTTGAGAAATACTTAGCACCCTGCAATTGATTGAATAAGTCATCTATCCTTGTTAGTGGGTACTTATTCTTGATCGTGACCTTGTTGAGATACTGATAGTCAATACAGATTCTCAGTGACCCATCTTTCCTCCTTACAAAGAGAACTGATGCACCCCAAGGCGACATACTCGGCCGGATGAAACCCTTCTCGAGCAAGTCCTTCAATTTCTCCTTTAGTTCCTTCAATTCTGTCTGTGCCATTTTGTAGGGCAGAACGGATATAGGTTACATGCTTGGCATCACATCAATCCCAAAATCAATCTCCCTGTCTGGTGGGATCCCAGGAAGCTCATCCGGAAAGACCTCTAGAAATTCATTCACAACAGGCACGAACTCAAGTGTAAATGCCTCAGCATCGGTATCCGTAACCCGGACCAAATGGTAAATACACCCCTTATTAATCATCTTCGTGGCCTTAAGGTAAGAAATAAACCTACCTTCGGCACCACATCATCCCCCTTCCATTCAATCACTGACTCATTTGGAAATTCGAACCTAACGGTCCTAGTTCGGCAATCAAGCTTGGCAAAACATGAAGAAAGCCAATCTATCCCCATTATTACATCAAAATCCACTATCCCCAATTCAATGAGATCGGCCATGGTGTTCCGAACATGCACTGTGATAACACAATCCCTATAAACTCGCGCGGTCACAATAGACTCACCAACCGAAGTAGATACAGAGAACATCTCATGAAGCTATTCCGAATTTATCCCAAATTCCATAGCACCATAGGGGGTGACATAGGAAAAAGTGGAATCGGGATCAATAAGAGCATACTCATCTTGATATTGGACAATCAATATACCTGTGACAACATCTGGAGAAGCCTCTGAACTCTAGCGACCCTTCATAGCATAGAAACAGTTGGGTCCTCCCGAACTTTGTGTACCACCCCTAGTTGCGCCACGCCCTGCGGGTGCTGGGGTGCCTCGATCTGGACGAGGTATTGCAAATGTAGTAGCTGCAGAACTGGCTGGCTGTGCTGCTCCCCTGCCCATGCTCTGGTGGGATGAGCGGCAATCCCTCTGAATGTCACCCCTGATACCGCACTCGTAGCATATGGGCTGGTCCATGAAGCAGTCCCCAAAGTGCATCTTCCCACACCTAGGGCATGGGGGCCTCCGCTGCTGCTGAAATCTCCCGGCATGTTGCCCTGGCTGGGCCTAAAATGACTCCACTACTGCTGATTGGGTCTCGATGGCTGTGCACTAACCGAAGACTGAGCAAAGGATTCAGATGGCCCTGACGAGCCTCCCCTAAATGCTGACATGCCGCCACCACCAGAAGTATCACTAAAGTTGCCTGCTGACCGGGCCCTATTGCTACCCTCTTGCTCCATTCTACTCTTCAACTTACGGTTCTATGTAGCTTGAGAAAATGCCACCATCTTCCCATAGTTCATGTCCGAATTCAAAGTAGCCGTAGCGGCCTCATTAATAACCAAGGGGCTAAGGCCCTACACAAACCTACGCACTCTAGCCTCCATAGAAGGTAACATGTAGATGGCATACTTAGACAGGCGCGCAAACATTATATGATACTCCCACATACTCATGCTACCTTGTTTTAGACTCTCAAACCCAGCGGCATGAGCTGCCTTAGTCTCGGCAGGCAAGAAATGGTCGATGAAGGCTTCAAAAAACTCACTCCACCTTGTTGGAAGGCTCCCCTCCTCATGAGAGTCCTCCCACATCTCAAACCAAGAATAGGCCACCCCTTTCAGGAGGTAGGAGGCCAACCCTGCTCCCTCTGTATCGGTAGCACGTATAACTCGGAGGGTCTTATGCATCTCATTAATAAAGTCCCGGGGGACCTCCTTAGGATCAACACCTGTAAATACTGTATTATCCTCTGGCTGACTGGAAGATGTAGGTGCAATATTCGATTTCTAGGCCTGGGAAGCCACTATCTCAGCTAACATCTGTATGGCTCCCTTAAGATCCCCATCCGACACACCGGGATTAGAAGCTGGGGATGGAGGTGGAACTGGAATATTAGTCGGGGGTGGAATAGTTGCACCCTCAATAGGTGTAGGAACTGGTACAGTCTGCTCAGGTGTAGTAGAATCAGGCAATGTAGTAGTTGGGGGAATATTCTCACCCCTCGGGTGCTCACCCGCATCATCAAGTAAAGAATCAACTGCCACTCCTGGGGTGGCATTGGCTCATTGGCCAGTTCTTGCCTTCTTTCTCGGCGCCATGTACTAAAAATTAGAGCAATGCACGAATTAAAGGAGGAGCAATCTTATAATCAGCTTTATCGCACGATCTAGAACATCAAAGAAGGGTATTATTCCTAAATTCTCAAGCAGCCTCCATATTATAGATGTGATCGACAACACACCGATAAGAAGGACTCTACTAGACATGGCTCAGACACATCCTAGGACACTTTAAAACCTTAGGCTCTAATACCATGCTTGTCACGCCCTGACCATGGGGAATGCAACCGGCATTCAACCGAGTTACCCTGGTCGACAAGCCTGCACAATGTTGTCTACCCAACTCACCCATGAATAATGAGAAGAATACATGTCATTAATTAGACGGTAAGAGGTCATGTGTACAACACCAGTTCATTTCCATAAGTTACATCATTAATAAGTCTCCAAAATAGTATACTATACAATCATAGCTAAAGTGGAACAGACTATAACATTCTTAGTTTAACCTTCCCAAAACAAGATACAACCCACACTATGTCTACGGAGCCTCTAACAAAACAAAGAGTGCTACGATAGTGCTGGCAACAAGGCCCCGGCTATACCTCAAAACTCTATGTACCAAGGACAAGAGATACAGGACCCCGAAATGATGTGGGACTTACCAAGTCAGTTAAGGAGAGGGTGTGCTACTATCACTGATCAATACCACCTGCAATGGAACCACCTGCATCTATTAAAGATGCAGCGTTAACGGCAAAATAGACGTTAGTACATATGGAATAGTACTAGTATGTAAAACTAAACACCATCTTAGTAGAACGAGTAACAGTAAACGGAGAAAAAAACATGCAATCAATAAGAGACTCAAAGAGTATCAACATGTCATGTTAGGGGAAAGGTAAATTTCAAATAAGTTCCAGTCCTTTAAGTTAGGAGATCTTTAGCATCGATACACCACCGTATTTTTAGCATGGAGTCCAATCTCAGCCCGATCGGCTAAGTCATCTCACCCCGAGACATCCACTCATAGTACCACCATGTGCGCGGCATGGCGTCCGATCTCAGCCCGATCGGCTAAGTCATCTCACCCCGAGACATCCACTCATAGTACCACCATGTGCGCGGCATGGCGTCCGATCTCAGCCCGATCGGCTAAGTCATCTCACCCCGAGACATCCACTCATAGTACCACCATGTGCGCGGCATGGCGTCCGATCTCAGCCCGATCGGCTAAGTCATCTCACCCCGAGACATCCACTCATAGTACCACCATGTGCGCGGCATGGCGTCCGATCTCAGCCCGATCGGCTAAGTCATCTCACCCCGAGACATCCACTCATAGTACCACCATGTGCGCGGCATGGCGTCCGATCTCAGCCCGATCGGCTAAGTCATCTCACCCCGAGACATCCACTCATAGTACCACCATGTGCGCGGCATGGCGTCCGATCTCAGCCCGATCGGCTAAGTCATCTCACCCCGAGACATCCACTCATAGTACCACCATGTGCGCGGCATGGCGTCCGATCTCAGCCCGATCGGCTAAGTCATCTCACCCCGAGACATCCACTCATAGTACCACCATGTGCGCGGCATGGCGTCCGATCTCAGCCCGATCGGCTAAGTCATCTCACCCCGAGACATCCACTCATAGTACCACCATGTGCGCGGCATGGCGTCCGATCTCAGCCCGATCGGCTAAGTCATCTCACCCCGAGACATCCACTCATAGTACCACCATGTGCGCGGCATGGCGTCCGATCTCAGCCCGATCGGCTAAGTCATCTCACCCCGAGACATCCACTCATAGTACCACCATGTGCGCGGCATGGCGTCCGATCTCAGCCCGATCGGCTAAGTCATCTCACCCCGAGACATCCACTCATAGTACCACCATGTGCGCGGCATGGCGTCCGATCTCAGCCCGATCGGCTAAGTCATCTCACCCCGAGACATCCACTCATAGTACCACCATGTGCGCGGCATGGCGTCCGATCTCAGCCCGATCGGCTAAGCCGTCTCACCACAATCTCATCACGTCACGTCGGCTAAGCCGTGTGGGTCGACATCACATCACGTCTCGCTAGAAATAATCTCATCCCATTTAAGGGGAACAACTCAACACATCAATCTCATCTCATATAAAGGGAAACAACCTCATCATATTAACACGGGGATTTACCCCTCAATCACTCCTACACCGGCACGTGTAGTTTCGGGGTTAGGTTATTTTGACCTACCTTTCCTCAGTTGCTAAACGATACTCCCAAAGCACTTATTATTAAAAGGATTCACTAACCCTTTCATTATCTTTTACACATCTTTCCACTTCACTAGCACTAGCAGCCATAATTTTAATGTCGTTCTTGGTACGTTGGCCGTAATTCATATTTCATGCTTACTATTTAACTTTCAAACATCATCACGAATCATCAACAACAAATATTTCTATTCAAGACTTTTAGTACACATTTGAGCAAATAAGGGTCTTAGGCACATGTGACTTCCTACACATTTCAACATGATAGCTTTAATTAAAATCACGTTTTTGAGTCATAACATATTAAAACACACAGCCCATACTTAAATCACATTCCCGAAGGATAACACAATAAGATAAAGGCATTCAGAATAGTCAAATTTATAATAATCAACTCGGGGCTTACAAGAACATCGTGAGACTCAATTCTAAGAGAGAAAGTTAGCTAACATACCTCTCCTTGAGCTTCCTTAAATTACTACAATGTTTCGAAAATCTTAGCCACTTTGATCTATCTAGCAATATAGCAAAATTGAACACAAATTAGGAAGGAGTTCATGGTTCCAGCTCATTTGAGCATTTTATCAAATACTAGGTGGGCATTATGTTTTCAAGCTTCTCCTATGGTGGATTTCCTTCACCCCACAACCCAAGGTCTACCCATTTGGGCTCAACTACCTTCCCACACTCATGATTGTACATGCATGTATAGATACACTCTCATACCTAAGAATTGGTTGCCTTATTACCTATTTTTAGTTAAATCTTGGAATTGAGGGTTAGGGTGTAGAATCTTATCTCTAGGATGAAGACCTTGTGACTCTTTCTTATGCATTCTTCAATACTTAAGCCAAGATTGGTAAACACTTAGCTTAGGGATCCTCTCCTCACTCTAGACCACTTTCTTCTCTCTAAAATACTAGTTAAGACCAGCCAAAATAGACCCCAAGTTATTTTTATAAAAATGGGGTCGGGTGAAATTTTCCAAACCGCAAAATAGGTATGCGACCCCCCGCAAAGGGGACTGCAGAAAAGGGTCCCAAAACTGGGTTGTCTGGGTTGGGTCTACGACAGGTCTGCGGTCCGCAGGCCAGTTCTGTGGTCGTATAATGGACCGCAGGCCAGTTCTGTGGTCGTATAATGGACCGCAGAACCTCCTTCTGAAGTTTCTCAAGTTGGTTTCTACGATCAAAGTGCGGCCCGCAAAACGATTATGCGGCCGCATAATTCACCGCAACATATCATCCCAAATTTTCCCAATTCTCTGCTTCACTCTACGGCGGATCTGCGGTCCGCAGATCAGTTCTTCGACCGTAGAATGGACCGCAGAAATGCCCTACTCTGCCAAAAATGTTCTTCCACTCCCTAATGCAATGTTCAACCCAAATATCCGTACCACGGCAAGCTCTACAATCATTAACACATACGACTGTCTTGGCACCACGAAACCCTGAGTTTTAGGTGAAATGTTACGAGGCCTTACATAACTTTTCCTTCATATTTAATCTTCTATTTATGTGCTTTACCTACTTACATATTCAATATATTTTTCGTACTGATGACCCCTTATTGGGGTAATGCGTTTCATGCCCCTAGATATAGATAGAAATTTAGGCGATACTTCATAATAGGTGACTCAACTCAGCTAAAGGTTGTCACGCTCCTTTCTTCCGGAACTATCTAGTGAGCTGGTAGGTATGATGGTTGTATATATGCACATTGTTGGGTATGGTGGGGCTCTATCCGGACCTTATGATATTTATGTACTCCTTAGGCCCGTATGTTTCGTGTATATAAGCTTGTATATCATTTTGGGTCATCCTTTGCCGAGTTTTCTTTTGTTTTAATCAGATTATCTCATGGCGGTCTTTTCAGCCTATTTACGCATGATAGCATGGTTATGGATGCACGTTATGTTAGCGCTCGGTAAGGTAGGCCCGAGTGTGCATCGTGCCCTTTCGGTTTAGGGTGTGACATTAAGGAAGGCAATATCTTCTCCAATCTGTCATGCACCACCCTGAAGAGAAAATCTACTATAACTCAAAACATGCAAAGAAAAAACTTGAAAGGATAAATATTATCAATCATTCACCCATATCAACCAAAAGAAAAAATCCAAAAAATAAAAAAGAGAAAGTTACAAAAAAAAAATAACCAACTGAGAACTAATCTACTATTACCCAAAACATTCCAAAAAAATAAGGTTAAAATTAGCATTTATTCCCAAATCAACAAAAAGCAGAAACAGAGAAAAACTTACAGAATCCACTTTCTAGCAAGAGTTTATGAAGCGGAAGAGCAAAGATAAATTTTTTGTTTCTGATCAAGTTCTAATGGTGGAACCTTGAGGAGAAACGAAAAAGGGTTTTCATTGGTTTTGGTATCAAATTGATGGGAAATAGTATAGTGAGGCCTACATAGAGACAGAAAGAAAGAAAATAGTAAAGTTAGATAGAGATGGATGCCTAATATCGATATAGAGACATAGAGCTTCAATCCTTCAGCAACAATTGAGCTTTCTCAAGGGGATTGGTATTGGACCGAAAATCGGTAAAATGAAGAAGTTGCTAATATCGAAGAAAAAAAGGGTGGAAACCAATTGTCTCAGCGTATTGAAACATGTGTTATCAAAAGAGAAAAAAAGACTGTAATTGAATACCAAATTGCCCATAAAAAATAACAGTAATATCAAAAATGCCCTTCGTCTTACCACCAAACTTTTACTTATCATATAAAAACATTAATGTGCATCTTTAATCAAGTAGAGAAGTAAAAATAAAAGATTGATTGCATATATTCGTGAATTTTCTGATGATCATACCAAATAAGGTAGGAGCGCTTATATAAGGATACAATATGTAACTGTTTTCTCCTACTTAATTCCTGCCTGTTACTAACATTGGCTACATTAATTGCCTATTACTTAAATTATTCATAATGGTTAGGGTAATAATAAACAATCACGTATAATCAGGGACTATGCTAATTCTCTTTCCATATCTGTAACTGCCGATGAATCTTTCTTTTCTTTAGTCTTCATACATCCCATGCCTATCTCTTCTTTTTTGTTTGTCAGATACGGTATCTTTTGTAATCAATATCATGTTTGTTTTAATCGTGCCTCATCATTCGTCTTTATTGATCTCATTCAAATGCCACCTGTCAACTTTTCGTTAATTAACGTGTCATCTATTTTTTCACCAATACAGATAGTCCTCCCACTTTCTGAATATTCGAGAAAAGGTGAGTTTATTTATGGGGATAATGTCTTGCCGCCTCTTCCCAACATCATTATGCTTTCTTCAAAAATGAAGAAACGTGCGTCTTTTACATTTAATGCTCGAGGCACGTGTCCTACTTTGTTTGGTTTTGCGGTTTATAGCATCTTTTCAGGATTTACTGCTGCTACATCAGTTCGAAGTGACGGTTCCATGATGATGGTTCATAATGACGTTCTTTTCTTATAAATACAACATCATATTTCATCAAGAACCTCTTCCTACTTCTTGCACTCTTTTACGAGCATCTTCTGCAATTTCTCTTATTTTTTCTTGCTTCCATTAACAAAATATGGCTTCCCGTTATTCAAATCCTTTTTCATCTTCGAACCCAAAAACAACAATCACCATAGACAAAATTCCTCCTTCTACTGCCCGAGTGAGGAGTAAAAGAGGTGGTAGGCTCCGTTGTTTAGGGTTCATATCAAGACGTAACACCACTCCTTCCCAGAAGAATATTCCAAAATCTTCTTCTTCTAAAGCCAAAACTTCATCAACCCCTAGATCTTCCTCCAAAGGTAAAGACCAAAATGAACCGCTACAAGAGCCTGTTGTTGGAGAAATTGTTCCTTAGAAATTCTCTTTCACTTCAGCTTGTGAGACATGCAGAAAACAAGTTTCTTCCATAGCTGCACTTAACCTTACCGATCATTACCCTTCTTTAATCACTCATGTCCTTCTTCCTTTAGTACGCCATGAATGCCATTGGAAATCTAATTTCCCTGTTATAGCTCCTAGTGCAGATGAGCGAATAACCTTTTATCGTGTAGGTTGTTCGTCTGTTTACACCTTTTCTTTTACCTTATGATTCAATCCACCTATTCGCCCAGTGATCATTGAATTTTGTCGTTACTTCAATGTATATCTTAGTCAAATTGGCCTGATAGTGTGGAGGGCAGTGGCTTGCCTTCATTACTTATCAGGCTTACTTTCAGCCCCTTTCACTTTTCGGCACCTGCTACATCTGTATTCCCTGAAGTTTTTCCGCGAAGGTATTTTATCTCTTGTGGCGAGAAGCAAGAGAGTCCTGGTCAGTCCCGAAGACTACCATGACCGAGGTTGGTATGCTCGATTTGTAGCTGTTCCCACTCATGATTTAGTGGGTGATGACAACATGCCTTTTCCTGAGAAATGGAACTTTACACGTGAGTATTTTTTCTTCGTCAATTTCTTTTCAGAATTTTACTATCCTCATACTTACTTTCCTACTTTTCAACAATCATGGAGGCTTTTGGTGAACTTTCTGACTTCTGTTATTGGGTAGAAAATATGCTGACTGCCGCCCCTATGGATCAAAGATCTTGGAAATTTCTCTACCAAAAGTTTGGATGGAAAGTGAAAACCCATGGTAGTCTATATTACTTTACCATGAATTTTCTTTTTATGATTTCACTTATTCTGACTTTTTTCAATATTTTCAGGATTTGTTGTTTGTGGCATTCGTCTCGCCTC
The DNA here is from genome assembly GCA_000715115.1 of Nicotiana otophora. Lineage (NCBI taxonomy): Eukaryota > Viridiplantae > Streptophyta > Magnoliopsida > Solanales > Solanaceae > Nicotiana > Nicotiana otophora. The sequence continues at coordinate 14,856 of AWOL01S0009727.1, read as the reverse complement.
TGTTCCTGCTACTAGACTTATTGTTAGCGCTGCCCAGGAACATATTTTGAGTGTGTCCTCTTCAAAGAGTAAAAATGAAAACCGCGCCTCTGACGAAGAAGAAGAAGAAGATGAAGGCTCTCTAGTAAGGAAGCCGCGAGTCAGGAGGCATGTGGTTTTAGATGATGAATCCACTGTTCCCCAGGATCAACCTTCAGGTCCCGTGCCTTTTCAACTAGTTGATGAAATTGAGAATGTCACTTTGGATATATCAGAAGATGAAGATGCTTATCCTGCTTTTAACCCTCCCTCAAGTCCTACTGAAAAGTTTTTCGCTCAAGGATTTGAGGGTGAAGAAGCATTCAGGCCTGTTTCTAAAGAACCACCTCTCGCTGCTCTTCCAATAACCCATGTTTCTCCCTTAGTCATCCCTTTCGTTACTTCTACTGCCACACCGGTTGTTACTCTTGTTGACACTCCTCGTAAAGAGGCTTCTAGTGGAAGAAGGGGCATTAGGGAGTTTTAATTAAAGTCCCTGAGGGTGGCAATTTGCTAAAGAAGTCCAATAGAGTTGTGGTTTGGCTGAAACCATTGATCGGCCCTATGGAGACGGAAAAGCTTGAGTCTCATAGATCCATTACTTTAATGAATGATGTTATTATTCTTCCCTTAAGGTTTGTTCCTCTTATCTTATTTTTCTTCCATCCATTTTCTTTAAGTGCGTAATTCTTCCATCTTGCCTTTCTTGCAGATTAATTTAATAGGTACGGAATTGATGAGGAGAATATCCCGAATTGAGCAGCAAGTTGCTGAGTTTCGTACAGAAACTGACAATTGGAAGGAGCAATTTAAGAGCCTTCAACTAGAAAAAGATGTGCTTGCTGAGGAGAAAGGATCCTTGGAGCAGCAACTAAAGATTACCACCGCAAAACTGGTGGTTTTGAAAGCTTCTTCCAATCAAGTTGAAAATGAGAAAGATAGATTGGAATCCTCTTTTGCTGAATAACATTCAAGGGCCATTGAGGAAATTAGGATCTTGAAAGAGCTTCTAAATCAGAAGGAAGTATACGCAGGTGATCTAGTTCAGATATTGACTCAAGCTCAAGGGGATCTTCATACCTCTTCTGAAAAAGTCATGTTCCTCGAGGATAGTCTTGAACCTTTGAAGGTGTATTATGAATCTTTAGAAGCTAAAAAGGAAGATTTGAAAGCTAAAATAGAGCAACTGGAGAAAGACTATGAGGCTCTTGAGGACAAACTAACACTTGATGTCAGTTGGGATTTTTTGAACGCACGTCTTGATACTTTGACCGAGGCTTGCCAGGAAGGCTTTGACCTCGAAGGTGAGATTGCCAAGGCTATATATGCAATCGAGAGTACTCAGCAACGTCAAAGTTTCTCAACACCCGAGGACGAAAGTTCCAAGGGTGATTTGAGCAAGGATGGTTCCGAAGCTGACCAAGTTGATGCCCAGCCCTCGTCTTCTCCTCAAGTCGATCCTTCCACCCCTTCTGATGATGCTCCTTAGTTTATTTCCCTTTTAATGATTATCATTTTGGATGATGTTGTTTTTTTTTTTTTTACTAAAGTTAGTTTTGGGAAACTTCTCCTCCCTCGTTTTTGAGTATCAACATTACTGCTAATATTACTTTGTTGCATATCCTATGTATAGTTTTTGCTCTTGGGTTTTTAAGCCTTTTCTTGCATTTCCTTAAAGTTGATAAGTGTTTTAATATGTCGTGGCTAAATACGCACGATCTATTTTATAAAAGAGGGCCCTTTTATATTAACAACACTGAGGAAGATGATGTCTCATCTTCATATTGGTGTAAATATATGAAATATGAAGTAATTTGAAGAAGTTTTATTTGAACTTTCAAATAAATATTTATGTACAATATTTTCATAACTACTTTCTTTATAGTAAGTTTACAAGTACAGGTTTTGTGGCTTAACCTAATAGCTCTTGGGAATTTTCTGTTAAATCTTCAATTCTTTACTTCACATTCCTCATGCGAGCTTGAAATTTTACAAATTTCCTTCATGAGGTTTTTCCTTTGGCTAAGATATGCTTTTGTAGTGTACATCTTAATCCTTTGTGTACTTCTTCCATATGCATAGGCTCCCCAATTTTTGAGCTTTGAAGCATAAAAACTTGAACACTGGATCAACTCCTATCTTTGATCCTTTCCCTGAAAAAGGAAATACACACAAGACTCGGAGGTAACTTTTAGATGATGACTGCTTAACTCTTTTCCATCAGAATTGTTGTAACCTATACCAGAAATAATTAGGTATTTCGTGTGTTTTTTGGGTCTAATGACATCTGGCATGGGCTAAATTTTTCCTATCATCTAAAATGGTTAGTAAAATTTAAATGAACAAAGTAAAAAATAAATTTTAGGGATACCTGACCGTGGGTACTCGCTCAAAAGCAATATTTCTTCAAGTGAAATACATTCCAATTGGATGGTAATACCTTGTCATCCATAGTCTCCAATTCATATGCTCCTTTTCTAGAAATGCCTTTAACTTGATAGGGGTCTTCCCAATTTGGACTCATTTTCCCTGCATTTGCCGCCTGTGTTGATCGAAATACCTTTTTAAGGATAAAGTTTCCAATCTTGAAATATCATAGGTTTGCCTTCATGTTGTAATATCGTTCAATCCTCTACTTTTGTATTGCCATTCGTACCAAAGCCGCTTCCCTTCTCTCCTCTGTCAAATTTAAATTTGTACGGAGTTCTTCCTCATTTGATGCTTCATTTACATGTACGTACCTTGTGCTTGGTTCTCCTATTTCTATTGGAATTAAGGCCTCATTACCATAAACAAGTGAGAATGGCATTTCTCTTGTGCTTATTTTCGTCGTTGTCCTATAAGCCCATAGCACTCCGGGTAACACTTCAGGCTACCTGCCTTTTGAATCTTCTAATCATTTCTTTATATTGTTGACAATGATTTTATTTGTCGACTCTGCTTTCCCATTATCTAAGGGATGATAGCGTGCTAAAGTAATTCGTTTAATTTTTCAACTTTTGAAAAGGTCAGTAACTTTCGTACCCAAGAATTGCGTCCCGTTATCGTAGACAATTTACTTTGGGATTCCAAATCGACATATTATATTTCTCCAAATGAAGTCGATAACTTCCTTTTCTTGTACCTGTTTGAAGACACCTGCTTCTACCCACTTCGAAAAATAAGCAGTTACAATTAGTAGAAATTGTACCTTTCCTGGTGCTTGATACAAAGGACTTATCCATCCCCCACTTCATAAACGGCCATGGTGCTATGATTGAATGAAGCTACTCTGTCGGTCGATGCATATTGTTTGTATATCGCTGATATTTATCGCACCTCGTTACAAAAGTTTCTACTTCATCTTCTATTTTTGGCCAATAATACCCCGTTGTTATTAGCGTTTTTACCAACGAACTTCCTCCAGTATGATTCTTCCTGTGCCCCTCATGTACTTTTCGCATCATATATTCAGATTGTGACGGACCAAGGCACCATGCTAAGGGCCCCCCCAAACATTATACGATACAAATTACCTTCTATTAAGCAATATTAAGCAGCATCCATTCGCAACAATTGGGATTTCTTCTTATCTTTAGGTAAAAGTCCATACTACAGATAATACACAAATTCATTTCTCCAATCCCAAGTGAAATTATTTAAATTTACCTCATTCTTGGCTTGATCAAGGGTTGAATGAAACAAATGCACCATAATCGCATTTGCTGCATTTGACATATCAGCCATGGACCCCAGATTTGCTAACGCATTAGATTCTGCAATTGCTTCCCTGGGTATTTAGATAGCTTTCCATGTCTGGAATTGCCTCAGTAATTCTCGTACCTTCTCCAAGTATTGTTGCATTCGCGCCTCTCTAGCCACGTAATTCCCTTGCATTTGATTTACTACCAGCTGTGAGTCACTTTTGATTTCAATTTGTTCAATCCCAAGATCTCTCACAAGTTCCTAAACTGCAATTACTGCCTCAAATTTTGCCTCATTGTTAGTGATTGAGTAACATTTTATTGCTTGCCTATTAATTTCTCCCGAAGGTGAAATTAAAATAATACCCAAACCTGTCCCTTTTATATTCGAGGACCCATCAGTAAATTGTCATGCCCCGACCTCGGGGAGCGTGACCGGTGCTCAAACGAGTAAACCCAGTCGAGTAAACCTACTTTACATCAACCTCACATCTTTACTCATGCATGATTTACCATAACATAATTATATCTTGACTTTTAAATTGAATACATTTGGCTCAATGGCCTAGAATTCATTCTCGTGATGGGTACACAGCTTTATAAATAGTTGTAAATACTGTGAACATAAATACATGACAAAACTCAAAACTTTAATTACATGACCTACAGTGTACATAGAGCTTCTATGGCAATAGATACCAAAATACATAAAATGAACTAGACCCAAACACCTACTAGATTTGTAGTGGGCTCACCATAAGTTGAGTAGTGAAGAATATCCCTATCAAAGATCCATATCATCCTATAGAAGTATACTTGCATCCATTAAAAGATGCAGTACCCCCAGCAAAAGGGACATGAGTACATTTGGAAGAGTACTCGTATGTAAGGCAGACAAAACAAGATATGAAAATACAGTAACTCAAATAAGAGGCAAATAAAGTACATCAAGAAACTACGAAACATCCCATAGAATCAAATTTCAAGTCTTATTATACTTACATCATTCTGAACTTCCTTTGGGATCAATTGAGCCATATGAATTATGCGTGGGATACAAAATATAATGTAAATGTAATAACATGTGCAAACAAGGGCAATGAAAGTGGCACCTATATTTCATGTTTTCTATGCGTTTTACTAGACCATCCATAGCCCTCTCTTACTATGCACATTATACACATATGTGTTTTATAGACCGTCCATAGTGTTCCTCCATATTATATACCTATGTGTTTCATAGACCGTCCATAGTGTTTTTACCGTACACATATGCGTTTCATAGACTGTCCATAGGATCACATATACAATACACTTATGAGTTTCGTAGACCATCCATAGGATTCACATATTATATTATACACCTATGCGATTCATAACTCGTCCATAGGATTCATTCATATTTTACACCTATGCGTTTCATAGACCGTCCATAGGATTCATTCATATTTTACACCTATGCGTTTCATAGACCGTCCATAGGTATCATATATTATACACCTATGTGTTTTATAGACCGTCCATAGGATTCACATATTATACACATATGCGTTTCATAGACCGTCCATAGGATTCACATATTATACACATATGCGTTTCATAGACCGTCCATAGGGTTCACATATTATACACCTATGCGTTTCATAGACATACACCTATGCGTTTCATAGACCGTCCATAGGGTTCACATATTATACACCTATGCATTTCATAGCCATCCATAGGGTTCACATATTATACACCTATGTGTTTCATAGACCGTCCATAGGGTTCACATATTATACACCTATGCATTTCATAGCCATCCATAGGGTTCACATATTATACACCTATGCATTTCATAGCCATCCATAGGGTTCACATATTATACACCTATGCATTTCATAGCCATCCATAGGGTTCACATATTATACACCTATGCATTTCATAGCCATCCATAGGGTTCACATATTATACACCTATGCATTTCATAGCCATCCATAGGGTTCACATATTATACACCTATGCATTTCATAGCCATCCATAGGGTTCACATATTATACACCTATGCATTTCATAGCCATCCATAGGGTTCACATATTATACACCTATGCATTTCATAGCCATCCATAGGGTTCACATATTATACACCTATGCATTTCATAGCCATCCATAGGGTTCACATATTATACACCTATGCATTTCATAGCCATCCATAGGGTTCACATATTATACACCTATGCATTTCATAGCCATCCATAGGGTTCACATATTATACACCTATGTGTTTCATAGACCGTCCATAGGGTTCATAACGCATCATTATGCCCATAACCATATATAAACGCAAAGGCACATAATTAACATTACATTTAAGGTTGTAAATTCCCTGATCATTGGAACTTCATGTTCGTTCTCATCATAGAGAAATAGAGCTCATTACATTAGCACATGCATGGTGAATCAATAAGTCGATATTAATGGCACATGGGCCCAATTTCTTTTCTTAAGGTTCATCATCATTTAGCATAGTACAAATAGTTATTCACTCGCTTGTCATCTTAAGGCCATTAGCTAAGTTCATAATTCTTGGGGACTTAACATCAAAGTCATTTGAATTTATTATTTTAGAAGCATACATACTATGATTGAAACCATTGGAACATACAATGCCTGATAATTCTCATTTTGTAAATGCTGCCACATTTCATGATCATACTATCACTTTGTACTTGCCATGGATGATCATAGGACATTAATAACACTTATCATATAAAGGAGTCAAAACTCATTTCATAATCTTTCAACATTCTTTCATTTCGTTGACACTAGTGGCCATAAATGTAATTCTCATTCTTGGTACGATGACCACATTTATCATATCTCATACTCGCTTCTTTCACTTTCAAGCCTCATCATAAGTTATCAACAATAAGAGCATTGAGTTTTCTTTCCAAAATTAAGCATAATAACATTTAAAAAATTTAGGAAACCATAGCCTCTACTCATGAAGACGTAAGAGATTACAACACATTAGAAACAAAAGTACAAATACGTTCATCTCATAACCTTTCACACCATGTATCAGTTCATTAGTACTTTCAACTACTTACAACATCATTATTTCATTGGCTTTCTTGGCCATACATATGGTTCTTCTTTCATGGCACAATGGCCGTAATTCATATTCCACACTCTCATTTCTTTACTTCCAAGGTTCATCATCATAAATATCAACATATAGAATTTTTTGGAAATCACAACTTAAGTACCATATATGAACAGTTAAGATTCTTAAGCACATTGAGATTTCTTATACAATTTGGCATAATAGCTTTCATTTGAAACACGACTAGAAGTCATAACATTTTAATATGCAACCCATACTTTGAACACATTCTTGAAGGACAACATAACATGATAAGAGCATTCGGAACATATATTGAATATATCTCTTTTGGCATAAAGCTTATTCGAAATAGTCAATTTATAATGAACAACTCGGGACTTACAAGAACATCGCGGGATTCAATTCTAAGAGAGAAGTAAGCCAATATACCTTTCTTGAGCTTTCCTTAGATTACTACAATGTTCCGGGAAGTTTAGCAACTTCAATCTGTTTAGAAACATAAAAAGTGAACCTTAATTAGGAAGATATTTGTGGGTTGACCTCATTTAAGCATTTCATCAAATACTAGGTATGCAAATTTGACTACAAGGTTCTTCTACAAGATTTTCTTCACCCCCATAACCAATTCAATACCAAGAGTTTACTCCTTTTTAGTTCAATAACCTCCCTACTACCCTTATGGTTACATTCATGTATAAAGAGCAACTCCCACACCTAAGAATCATACTTCTCATGACCTACTTTCAGTCCAAATCCCGAAATATAGGGCTAGGGAGTAGAACCTTACCTATTAGATAAAGATCTTGTGAATTTCTCCCATGAATCTCCAAAGCTTGAGCATGAATTTGAAGCATGAAGATGTTAGTGCCCTTCCTTATCTCTCTAGAATAACTCTCTCCTCTCTCTAAAATATCAGATTTTATCTAGTAAAATGACCCCCTAAGGCCTTATATCCAAATAGGTTCGAATAAGAAAATTTCCAAAAATGACCCCCAAAGTCAATTATGTGGTACAATTAGATGGTAGCAGAATCATTATGTGGGCATCAGAATTATTTTGTGGGTAGCAGAATCGATTATGTGGCCAGCAGAATGATTATATAGGCAGCAGAAGTTTCTACAGCCAAAAGAATGATTATGCGACCAGTAGAATCATTCTGCGGCAAGCAGAACTGTTTTCAAAATTTGCCCATGCTCTGCTCCACTTTGCGATGCTTATGCGGTCCGCGGAACCGTTCTTCGGTCGCGAAATTGACCGCAAAATCGCCTTCTTCTTCCAAAAATTCCCATCAACACTTTAGTGCATTCTTCAACTCAAAAGGTCCGTACCGTGGCTCATTTTCTACAATCCTCAAACCCATTAGCGTACCTCGGCACCATGAAACCTTGAATTTTTTGGCGAAATTTTAAGGGGCCTTACATTCTCCCCCATTTAGGATCATTCGTCCACGAATGAGTGTTAGGGAAAGCCACAAAACACCCAATATGACTTAAATCTTTATTCACATTCCCAAGTCTCATATTTGACTAACTCCCCGAATATTCCAGAAACTTTGACAGAGTTTCTCTTGTAATTGGGCATATCCACCTGTCAGAGAATCTCAGAAATCAATCCTAACAACATATAGATAACACCACATTGCACTATATACATGAAAACAACACCAACCATGACTCTTGATGTTAGCTCTATGACCTTGATTACCTTGGTCGTATCCTTGACTTTTCCTTCATCCATTACGAGGACAATTGGGCATCTCACACATTATGCCTACTATGTGCGACATTCCTTTAATCCTTAGGACTTTCTCATTTCGTAGCACGATGTGCAAACATTCCTTGATATTAACAAGGGAACTCCGAGACTAACTCGGATCCTTAGCGCACGATCGAGGATAGAAGAAGAGAAACATTTCCTAAATGTCGTTGTAGCCTCCCTATTATAAGTGTGGCCGGCAACACACCGATAAGAGGGACTCTACTAACATAGCTCCATGACACCTTAGGACTCTTAAACCGTGATCTGATACCAAATTTGTCACGCCCCAACCTCGAAGAGCATGACCGGCGCTCAACCGAGTAAACCCAGCCGAGCAAGGCTACTTTACATCAACCTCACATCTTTACTCATGCATGATTTACTATAACATAATTAGATCTTGACTTTTAAATTGAATACATTTAGCTTAATGACCTAAAATTCTTTCTCATGATGGGTACACAGCTTTATAAATAGTTGTAAATACCATGAACATAAATACATGATAAAACTCAAAACTTTAATTACATGACCCACAGTGTACATGGAGCTTCTATGACAATAGATACCTAAATACATAAAATGAACTAGACCCAAACACCCACTAGAAATGTAGCGGGATCACCATAAGTTGAGTAGTGAAGAAGATCCGTATCAAAGATCCATATCATCCTATAGAAGTATACCTGCATCCATTAAAAGATGCAGCGCCCCCGGCAAAAGGGACATAAGTACATGTGGAATAGTAATTATATGTAAGGCAGACAAAACAACATATGAAAATACGGTAACTCAAATAAGAGGCAAATAAAGTACATCAAGACACTATGAAACATCCCATAGAATCAAATTTCAAGTCTTGTTATACTTACATCATTCTGAACTTCCGTTGGGATCAATTGAGCCATATGAATTATGCATGGGTTACAAAATATAATGTAAATGTAACAACATGTGCAAACAAGGGCAATGAAAATGGTACCTATATTTCGTGTTTGCTATGCGTATTACTAGACCATCCATAGCCCTCTCTTACTATGCACATTATACACATTTGCGTTTCATAGACCGTCCATAGTGTTCCTCCATATTATACACCTATGTGTTACATAGACCGTCCGAGGTGTTTATTCATACCGTACACATATGCGTTTCATAGACCTTCCATAGGATCGCATATATAATACACCTATGCGTTTCATAGACCGTCCATAGGATTCACATATTATATTAGACACTTATGCATTACGTAGCCCGTCTATAGGATTCATTCATATTATATACCTATCCGTTTCATAGACCGTCCATAGGATTCACATATTATATTAGACACTTATGCATTACGTAGCCCGTCTATAGGATTCATTCATATTATATACCTATCCGTTTCATAGACCGTCCATAAGGTTCACATATTATACACCTATACATTTCATATACCGTCCATAGGGGTCATATATTATACACATATGCATTTCATAGACCGTCCATAGGGTTCACATATTATATTATACACATATGCGTTTCATAGACCGTCCATAGGGTTCACATATTATATTATACACATATGCGTTTCATAGACCGTCCATAGGGTTCACATATTATGCACCTATGTGTTTCATATACCGTCCATAGGGTTCACATATTATACACATATGTGCTTCATAGACCGTCAATAGGGTTCACATATTATACACATATGTGCTTCATAGACCGTCAATAGGGTTCACATATTATACACATATTCATTTCATAGACCGTCCATAGGGTTCACATATTATACACCTATGCATTTCATAGACCGCCCATAGGGTTCACATATTATACACCTATGTGTTTCATAGACCGTCCATAAAGTTCACATATTATACACCTATGCTTTTCATAGACCGTCCATAGGATTCACATATTATATACCTATGCGTTTCATAGACCGTCCATAGGGTTCACATATTATAAACTTATGCGTTTCATAGACCGTCCATGGGTTCACATATTATACACCTATACGTTTCATAGACCGTCCATAGGGTTCACATATTATACACTTATGTATTTCATAGACCATCCATAGGGTTCATAACACATCATTATGCACATAACCATATATAAACTCAAAGCGATATGATTAACATTACATTTAAGGTTGTAAGTTCCGGACCATTGGAATACTTCATCTTCATGCTCATCATGGAGAAACACATCTCATTACATTAGCACATGCATGGTGAATCAATAAGTCAATTTTAATGGCACATGGGCCCAATCTCCTTTCTTAAGATTTATCATCATTTAGCATAGGACATCTCATTATTCACTCGCTTGTCATCTCAAGGTCATTAGCTAAGTTCATGATTCTTGGGGACTTAACATCGACGTCATTTTCATTTATTATTTTAGAAGCATACATACTATGATTGAAACCATTGGAACATTGAATGCCTCATAATTCTCATCTTGGCAATGCAGCAACATTTCATGTTCATACTATCACTTACTTGTACTTTCCATGGATGATCATAGGAAATTAATAACACTTATCATATAAAGGAGTCAAAACGCATTTCATAATCTTTCACACATTCTTTTATTTCGTTGACACTATTGGCCACAAATGTAATTCTCATTCTTGGCACGATGACCACATTTATCATATCTCATACTCGCTTCTTTCACTTTTAAGCCTCATCATAGGTTATCAACAATAAGAGCATTGAGTTTCCTAAAATTAAGCATAATAACATTTAAAACATTTAGGAAACCATAGCCTCTACTCATGAGGACGTAAGAAATTACAACACAATGGAAACAAAAGTACAAATACATTCATCTCATAACCTTTCACACCATGTATCACTTCATTAGTACTTTCAATTACTTACAACATCATTATTTCATTGGCTCTCTTGGCCATAAATATGGTTCTTCTTTTATGGCACAATGGCCGTAAGTCATATTCCACACTCTCATTTCTTTACTTCCAAGGATCATCATCATAAATATCAACATATAGAATTTTCCGGAAATCACAACTTAAGTACCACATATGAACAATTATGATTCTTAAGCACATTGAGATTTCTTACACAATTGGGTGTAATAGCTTTCATTTGAAACACTACTAGAAGTCATAACATTTTAATACACAACCAATACTTTAAACACATTCCCGAAGGATAACATAACATGATAAGAGCATTTGGAACACATATTGAATATATCTCTTTCGGCATAAAGCTTATTCGGAATAGTCAATTTATAATGAACAACTAGGGACTTACAAGAACATCGCGGGATTCAATTATAAGATAGAAGCTTAGCCAACATACCTATCTTGAGTTTTCCTTATATTACTACAATGTTCCGAAAATCCTAGCAACTTCAATCTATTTAGAAACATAACGAAAGTGAACCATAATTAGAAAGATATTTGTGGGTTCACCTCATTTAAGAATTTTATCAAATACTAGGTGTGCAAATTTGACTACAAGGTTCTTCTACCATATTTCCTTCACCGCACAACCAATTCAATACCAAGAGTTTACTTCTTTTAGTTCAATAACCTCCCTACCACCCTTATGGTTACATTCATGTACAAAGAGCAACTTCCACACCTAAGAATCATACTTCTCATGACCTATTTTCAGTCCAAATCCCGAAATTTAGTGCTAGAGAGTAGAACCTTACCTATTAGATGAAGATCTTGTGGATTTCTCCCATGAATCTCGAAAGCTTGAGCAAGAATTTGAAGCATGAAGATGTTGGTGCCCTTACTTCTCTTTATAAAATAACTCTCTCCTCTCTCTAAAATATCAGATTTTATCTAGTAAAATGACCCCCTAAGGCCTTATATCAAAATAGGGTCAGATAAGAAAATTTCCAAAAATGACCCGCGAAGTCAATTATGTGGTAGCAGAATCGTTATATGGGCAGCAGAATCATTTTGTGGGCAGCAGAATCGATTATGTGGCCAGCAGAATAATTATGTGGGAAGCAGAATTTTTCTACGGCCAACAAAATGATTATGCGGCCAGCAGAATTATTCTGCGGCCAGTAGAATCATTATGCGGCCAGCAGAATCATTCTGCGACCAGCAGAACTATTTTTCAAAATTTGCCCATGCTCTGCTCCACTTTGCGATGCTTATGTGGTCCATGAAACCATTCTGCGGTCGCGAAATTGACCGCAAAATTGCCTTCTTCTGCCAAAACATCCCATAAACACTTTAGTGCACTCTTCAACCCAAAGAGTTTGTACCGTGGCTCGTTTTTTATAATCCTCAAACCCATAAGCCTACCTCGGTACCATGAAACCTTGAATTTCTTGGCGAAAGTTTACGGGGCCTTACTTAAATAAGGTCCAAGTCCTTAGATTAGATCTGACAAACACTCATACCTCTTTTTCTGCTTCAGGAAGTAGGTTTGAGCTGAAATCCGCTACAAAATCTGCTAATACCTGAGATTTTATGGCAGTTCTAGGCTGATAGATAATATCATATTCACTAAGCACTATGGTCCATTTAGCAAATCTCCCTGATAACTCTTATTTATGCAAACTATTCCTTAACGAAAAGCAGTTATAACAGAAATAGAATGACATTGGAAATAAAGTCGTAACTTTCTTGATGCCATTACCAATGCTAATGCTAATTTTTCTAAATGAGGATACCATATTTCAGTATCTAACAAAGATTTGCTAACATAATAAATTGGAGACTGCTTACCTTTATCTTTTCGCACCAGTACCGCCCTGCTACCTCTGATAGAGCTAAGTAGACGAGTAACCTTTCTCTGTCTCTTGGTTTTGTTAATAGGGGAGATTTTGACAAATATGATTTCAAATCCTTCAAAGCTTGTTGCATTCATCAATCCATTCAAATTGATTTTGCTTTTATAGAAAAGAATTTAAAACATTTTTTAAGGATTTGGATATAAATCTCCCCAGAGCGGCTACTCTATTTGATAACCTATGTACTTCTTTTTTACTTGTGAGAACATCGGGTATTTCATCAATTGCTTTGATTTGAATGAGATTCACCTCGATCCCCCTGTTAGAAATAAGAAATCCTAAATATTTACCTGAGGCGACACCAAAGGCACATTTCTCCGGGTTTAACTTCATGTTATACTTGTGGGGTATTTCAAAGGTTTTATTTAAATGCTTGAAATGATCTCCTGCTCGTGCTGATTTTACTAGAATATCGTCAATGTAGACTTCCATGGTTTCCCTAACTGTTCTTGGAATATTTTGGTCACCTAACCCTTGTTATGTTGCTCCAGCATTCTTCAAATCAAATGACATAACCTTATAGTAGTAAGTCCCCCTGTCTCTGATAAATGAAGTTTTTCCCTCATCTAGAGGATCCATTTTTATCTGGTTATAACCACAATACGTGTCTAGGAAACTCAAAAGTGCATGACCTGCAGTAGAGTCAATTAGTTAATCTATATGCGGTAAAGGAAATGAATCTTTAGGGAAATCTTTATTTAGATCAGTATAATTGTCACACCCAAAAATCGAGGAGCGCGACCGGCGCTCAACCGAGTGAACCCAACTGACCAAGCCTGTTAGATTTCATTCTACCCAAATCCATCTGTGAATAAAGAGGAGATGTACTCCATTAATCAAATACCGAAGAGATTTCATTAACCGTTTCCATTTCATTCCCATTAACAGCATCATTCAATACTTCCAAAATAGTACGAGTTTAAAGATTTAATGAAAAACATGTTGCCAAATACCAACAGTTCTAAGACAATTTCCAACATCAAATAACACCCACAATCTGTCTACGGAGCCTCTAAGTACAACTGAAGAGTAATATTGGAATGCCGGCAACAAGGCCCCGGCTATACCTCAACCACAAAGTACATGAGAAACAAAAGATACATGACCCCGAAATGAAGTGGGGCTCACCAAATCAGCTGAAAAGAGTGTACTGCTATCACTGATCAATGCCACCTGCTGTAGAACCTCCTGCATCCATTAAAGATGCAGTGCCCCCGGCAAAAGGGACGTTAGTACTGTCGAATAGCACTAGTATGTATAGCTAGAAATCCTCTTTCAAAATAGAATGCCCATATAATCTATACGTGGAGCACATAATATAATGTAATTGAAACAACCTGTACAAACAAGGACAACAAAAGCGGGCACCTATTGTCTGCATTAACAATGTGCCTCATTAGACTGTCCTTAGTGTTCACATATCATATTATACGCTTATGCATCTCATAGACCATCCATAGTGTTCACATATCATATTATACACTTATGCGTCTCATAGAC
>AWOL01S0009726.1:83490-105635 GCA_000715115.1 Nicotiana otophora | reverse complement strand
AATCTACAATAACAACATCCAATGAGACCAATATTAGTAACAAATCCCATAGGTTCAATGTATTCATAAATTTCATCGCCAAGCTTACCATTCACATTCTCTCTTATTTTCTCAAAAGTACTATTCATGCCATGAACTAGATTTTTATAATCCAATCTTTCAAGCATTAAAACTTGTAACAAATGCTTCAAATACTTCTAACTACTCATAATAAATGAGTTTGAAGTATTGGAATTACCTCTAGTAGATCAATCTTGAAAAATCACAACTTTGGTGACTTTTGTGTTGTTGAGGATTTGATGATGAAATCTTGTATTTGGATGTAATAATGATGTTAGAACTCATGTATATTGAGTAATAATCAACCCAAAACATCATTAACAACTTACCTTGATCTACTGGACTTGATTTGAGCTCAAAATCGTCCCTTCACCTCAAGAACCCTAACCCCCAAATACTCAAAATATCCCCCTTCCCCGACCTTGTATTTATAGGCCCAGATTTCTGGGTTTCGGATGCGGCCCTAGATGCTTTGCATCCCCACTTCACTCCTCTTTGAAGCTCGGATGCGGACCTGGACGCTACGGCAGCACTTCACTGCTAGCCTCTCTTTCGGACGCGGCCTCGGATGCATCGCATCCGCAGGCTCCTCCGCCAGCCTTTGGTAATTTGGTCATAACTTCTTGTAGGAATATCCAAATAACAAACGGTTTGAAGCGTTAGAAACTATACTCAAAGAACTTTAATTTGATAGGTTATACACCACATAACTCCTTATATATATGTATATATGTTCATCCAAAATTTGGTTTTGTGCGTACTCATTTGCAACTTTAGTCTATCATGAAATTTTCAACTTGACTTGGACTTAGGGCTCTCCCTAGACCCCACATCACTTATAATATGACTCGTACACTTATTATCATATCCAATTGATATCCATCCCATTAATAGTTCTCGTCTACACACAAAATAATAAAATTAGCGCACATCAACTTTCTTAATAGCACTTAAGTACTTCAAAATTTTCCGGAGTGTTTCAATCATCCACGCACACTCACCACTTCCCATTCTTTTTTGGGACTACAACAGTATTAGCTAACCATTCAGGGTACTTTACCTCACGATCTGAGCCAATTTTTAGAAGTTTTTGTACCTCGTCTTAGATTACCTGGTTTTTAAATTCTCATTGCTTTCGTTTCTTTTGCTTGATAGGAGGGTGTAATGGATCTTCATTCAACTTATGAGTCATTACCTCCGGTGTTATACCTGTCAAGTCTGAATGCAACCAACCAAAGCAATTGACATTAGTATGTAGGAATTCAATTAACTTACCTTTCATTTCCAAACTCAGGTTCGTTTCGATGTAAACTTTTTTATTAGGCCAATGATCAAATAACATAATAGCTTCGAGCTCTTCCGTGGTTGTTTTGATATTTTGGTTCTCCTCTGGATCTTGGATCACATCGGGCCTTAAATCTATATCAACTTCATCTTTTGGATTTTCAGTCGAGGTAGAAAGTAAATTGTCCTCAATTGAATTCTGTACTTGCTATTTCTCATCTCAGGCTTCGAGCGTTCCACTCGTTATTACAACTGAGTTGATATCTCGTGCCGCCTGTTGATCTCCTCTGATTTGACGAATTCCCCATTGTGATGAAAATTTAATTACCTGATGCAATGTTGACGGGACTGCATCCATATCATGAATTCATGGCATGCCTAAAATTATGTTATAGGTCATGTTTGCATCTACCACTTGAAATTTAGTATCTTTGACGACACCTTCTGCGAACGTTGCCGACATAATTTCACCTTTCGTTATGACACTTGAATTATTGAACCCTGACAATGACCAAGCCTTGGGTATGATATGATCAGTCGCTTGCATCTCATTCACTACTCTTAGTAGCATAATATTCGTAGAGCTACCTGGGTCAACCAAAACTCGTTTGATATTAGTATCAAGAACAAGTAAAGATATTACCAGTGCATCGTTTTAGGGGATGTTCAAGCCATCCGCATACATTACCCCGTTGTCCTCTTCTTCTTATTCTTCTTTTTTACTTTTTGAATTGGAATGTGGTTAAGGTGTTTTTGTGGTGGTATTGTGGTTGAGGTGTGTGAAAATGATTTTGTGAGGTAGTGTATATCTGTGTATATTATCCTGTATATCGGTCATGTATATTTATGTATTCTGTATATTCCTTGTATGTCTTTGTACACTCATATATACCCGTGTATGATATACATGGAGATACAATAACATAAATATGATATATGTGCCATAGTGAAGTTTTTTCAACTCGATTCAGTTATGAATTTTGACTCCAAGCCAGTCCAGGTCACCTTGAATCTTTCCCAAATTTTGTGTATTGACTAGTCGAGGTGTTTTTCT
This sequence comes from Nicotiana otophora, assembly GCA_000715115.1. Lineage (NCBI taxonomy): Eukaryota > Viridiplantae > Streptophyta > Magnoliopsida > Solanales > Solanaceae > Nicotiana > Nicotiana otophora. Next base: position 103,237 of record AWOL01S0009726.1, on the reverse strand, counting down.
TTACGAATTGCGACCACACTCACTGAAAAAATTCTTTTTTTTCTAGATCTATTGAATGTTGTATATTATTGATAATTTTTTGTTGGTGAAAAATTATAAATAATATATTATTTCTGGTCTGATTCTGTAAAACTCCCAAAATAATTTACTCTATAGCAGCAATAATTCCTTTTTCAGATCATTTGGGCTAAATCACAAACTGGCCCCACTCTTCTACTAACACTAGTAAAGGATAGCCCGTGCTGCGAACGAGCCCAATAAGCATATATTAAATATTATATTATAATTTTTGAGATCTTCGTATAAATAAACGGTCAGATTCATTATTTATTTTTTTTAGTTGGTATACATAAATTATATACTAATGATACATGATTATACATATAATATATATATGGATTATACATATACAATCTTTTTTTTCGTTAAGAGTTCGTCTTCGAAGAATCCTAAAGTTAATCTTAAATCAGCTAAAATAACTGGAAAAAAAAGTATAGTATAATATTTTTGGTCCCAACTATTACCTGAAAAAATAAATTTTAAAAGGAGCTTGCTTGATGTTCATATTGTGCTAATCTTGGTACTAAAGATTTCTTTTTATAACATAAAATATTTGTTACCAACTTAAATACAAAATTCATTTAGAGCAATTTTAATATATTTTCAGGATAAATATTTCTTTTATCCATAACATAAAAGATTTGGCGACATCTTTAGGCAAGGAATTTATTTTGAGATTTTTGTCAAACTCTTATTAAGCTTCCTATTCCCATATTTTAGAGCTTAATTATGATTCTAATATAAAAAAATTCAATCCCCTTTCAGATACAAGATATGTACTCTCCAAGACTCAGTCACATAAGTTTACAAGTATTGAACAATTCACTTTAGCTATTTGGTTTTCCAATTGTCCTACTAACAATGAACACAAGTTATTTAACAAACATATTCATTCCCAACGATTGAAAAGAAGAATGGCCATATACAGTTGCATTTATATTTCTTCATTTGTGAATTAATAGAATTTATTTGCAACCTATTCTTCTTCTAGTGGTAAGTGAAAAATATAGTGATAATATATAATCCTTTGTTGAATCCTTCTTCTATCATAGTAATAATTAACACAATTTAGTTAGGACCGCTTATTTTTTATAGTAATTGAAAAGCTTAGTAAAATACTATATAGTTATTTCTTTATTTATTCATTTTTCATAGTAATGGATAGTACTTGTTTTTCTTTGTTACCTTAGATTGACTCTATTACTCTAGCCAAAATTCTTTACCCAAATTCTTTTTACTATTATTTTCGTAAGAATTTAGAGTTGAGTATACTAAAGTTAGATCGATTTTAATTTATAATAATGAAAATAAAAGATTTAATTTTAATTTACAAAATGAGCTTATTTTATTTACGCAAAAAAAAAGGGACCTACTATTATTTATTTATAAGATTTTACAAACAAAGATGCTAAAGTTGGAAAAAATTTAATTTACAATGAAGAAAAGAATGATCAAGTTTACAAACAATGAGTTTTTTTTTGTATAAGTACTACTTATATAAAGTTCACGTTGAAGAAGAAAACATTTGAAAGCGTGCCCAAAGATAAAGCTAGACACACGTAAATTTGTGAGCATGACACTTTCATGTGACATAGCAGCAGTATATCTTTTTGGGCATTGAAAGAAGACTGTATTATCCATTGGATTTATACAAATATGCAAGTATATTTATCGTAAAAAGATGCAAAAGTAGGGGCAAAATGAGACCTTTAAAAAGTACCGCAACTCAGATCCATTAACTGTATAAGAATGCCATGGGATTTAGAGGAAATAATGCTGGTTTTTCAGTCAACGCAGTAAAAGGTCAAGTCGCTGAAGCAGACCGTTCAATACAACCTAGCAAGGAAAACCATAAATTCTAAAATTACCCCTGCACCAGGCAGACATGTTTGACCATGATTGGGCTGATGTTGTCTCGATTGCAACTAGGGGTTTTTCTAGCGCACTCAAAGAAGTCTCTCTCACACACACGCACAGAGTAGAGGAGCTTTAGCAGTCATCAGGAGAAGATGAAGCTGAAGCAATTAGAAGGTCTTCTGGGTTCCCTTGAACAGTTCTCCAGCCCTAAGGTCCCCTGTTTTTGTTGAATTATACATCTCCATGCACTTTTCCTTTAATTGGGTCTACACATGTTTGCTTTCTGTCCATGTAGTGTGATTCTTGATTTCTAGATTCAGAAAGAAAGTTTTTTTTTTTTTTTTTTTTTTTTTTTGCTATTGCAGATTGAACTAGAACAATATCCTACCGGAGCCCACATTGCTTCTCGCATGCTTTACACTGTAATTCTCTATATTCCTACTCTTTTTCTTCTTATACAGATACCCTCTTTATCATTGTTGCTCTATTATTGGCTTTTTTTCTTTTAAGTTTCGTTTTAGGGTATTTTTTGGAGCGATATTTTCTAAAAGTCTTGTTTTATTTTTCTCTAGGCTGACAATTCATTTGAGGATGTGAACAGTAAGGTGGTTGCTGATTTTGGATGTGGGTGTGGTACATTAGGCCTTGCTGCTGGCCTTTTGGGAGCTGGGTATGTTCATAACTTCTCTGGATTTTGTTTCTTTTATTGAACTTTATTGTTGGACGTAGAGTTTTTGACTTAAATTGTCCCTTAGGTTCAATTTTGTCCTTCAAATATAACTCAGAGCATCTTTAATTCCTTAACTTTGCTAAAGTCTAGCATATTTGGTCTCACTAACAAAACCAAGTTAAAAACTAACAGAATGAGCAATTTTTTAACCGTACTTTCCTTGAAGCTTCTCAAATAATAGCCCTCTGCCTTCTTTCTTAACTGAAGAAGCATTATTTTGGCTTTTTCACTGATGCGCATTTTCCTTCCTCCTGTTTTCATTTTCCTAGGACAAGGTGAAACTAATTTGACCTTTAAACTTCATATGCTTTATCAATTCCACTTACTTGACACATCAAAAGCAAAAGTAAAACCAAAATAAAGAGTCATTAAACTCATCTCCTTCGTAGAGAAATATGTTAAACTTTTGAGAAGTTTGTTATAATAGCCTTTTACAGTAGCAAAAGCAAAATAAGAGTTACTAAAATCAACTCTTTTACATCAGCCTTTTAGCGACAAAAAATAATATGCTAGGCGTATCAACCTATTCATATAGTCTTCAACAACATCCCAATTGTTTTACACCAATCTTCAGCAGCAAAATGGTACTTCTATAGTAGCAAAAAAATCCTCTTACGGCAGCAACAACCAATCTTTTTCAACAGAAACTTATATAATAAAAAATGTATCTCCAGTCACTCTACTTTCTTGAGTTGTGTGCATATGATCTTGGTTAGTAGGTTTTTTTCTTACCTATAATTAAGAAAGTATTACAGTCACCGTATTAATAATATAATCAAATAGAGTGATATGTGTAATAAACTCATACCTGAAGCTTTATAGGAGCAAAAGATGCAGTAGAAAATGAGGATTCTTGTCGCTATGTCTCATCATCATGAGAAATCTGGATACACATAATTTAACTTGCAAGTTCTTTTATTATGGCCTGGATTGTGGCATAAGCTACAGTCAATGTTTTTTGCTTCCTTTTTATTTTTTGTCTACTTGCTCCAACTTCATCAGACTCTTTTCTCCGAAGCTTTTGTTTTCTTCCTTTGGTACTTTGTCTTTCCAATCGTGGAGGCAAAGGAGGTATGTTACTCGATATCGGACACATCTCTTGACCATTCATAGGTAGAATAGAAAATGCATAGATCCTTCTATAAGTTTCTACCTTATAACAATCATCCACGTATGAATTAATGTCATCATGTTTAGCCCAAATAACGGCAGTGGCATGTTTGCAAGGGATTCCTGTTAGATCCCATTTCCTACAACTGCATTTTCTATTTAACAAATCCACAACCCAATTGTTCGTTATGCTTGCTCCTATTATCTCATAATTCCACTCATTTGACTTCCTAGGAATAAATTCAGCTGCACTAGCTTGATTTTTGTGCAATACATCCTTAATCCTAGGGCAAATATCACCATCATTCCACTTGGCACCTTTATCCCTATTTGCTTGCATCCTTGTCATAAAGTGATACCTTAACTTCTCCAATAAAGTGATAATCAGCTTATCTCTAGCCTCAATGATCATGCTATTAAAACATGCACACATATTATTGAGTAAGGTATCACATTTCACAGTTTCAAGGAAGTGAGATTTAGACCATTCAACAGGGTGACTTTTTATTGAGCCAATCAGTAGCTTCTGAATGTAGATCACAGATGTCAACCATGCAATCATCAAACCACTTTACTGTTGTAGCCTCTGCAGCCTTCCAAAAGGCATTCCTGAGTGAGATATCACTGAATCCGGCCCTCTTGAAGTTGTTATGGAGGTGTCTCACACAGAATCGATGACAAACATATGGCAATACCTCATTGAACACTTCAATCAAACCTTTTTGCTTGTCTGACATGAAGGTCTAAGTGCCATCATCATCAATGTCTAAGTCATGCTTCAAATAATTTAAAAACCATTCCCACGATTCCTTTCTTTCCTTCTCTACAATTGCATATGCTACCGAAAAGATATTATTATTCGGATCAAGCCCCACAACAGTTAACAAATGAGTCCCATACATTGGACCCTTAAGCCAACAACCTTCCACCCCAATTATTCTTCTACAACCACTCTTAAACCCCTCTTTACAACCACTAAAACAAATGTAGATTCTCTGGAATCTCTTAGGCTTGTCGGGCACCTCATTTTCAACCAACTTCATATAGACAGAGGTATTTGGATTTGTCCTCCTAATTTCATTGCAATAGTTCCATAATACCTTGTATTGAGCATTAAGATCTCTATCAATCAGTGCAATTGCTTTTTTCTTAGCCCTTCTACACTGTGATAATGTCACTTGAACTCTCAGCTCCACACTAACGTAATCTCTGAATGCACCGATTGCCCAAGACCTATTAGAGCTTATGGCCTTAAGGTATCTTCGTGTAATATAAGATGTGATTGATTTGTTGCGATGATTCCAAATTTTACAATCATGAGTGGGATTGTATGTTCTGATCTGAAAGGCCCTATCTTGATGCATTCTTGAAGCTAGAATCTCCCAGTTGCAATCTGGATGACCACAAGTTGCTCTCACTCTCGAGTTATCATTCTTGCACCACTTAATATATTTTCTTTCTTAACTTCATGAGCTATTACAGCATATTTGAACTCATGCTTGTTCCGAAAAGTTTGTTCTAATGCCAACACTGGTTTATCCCCGTCCGTCTTAGGATTGAACTTAGGAAAGTTGAAACTCTCACCGTTAGAATCACATTCTAAAATCTTTGTATCATCTGAGTCAACACAATCTGAATCACCTTCTTCGGCAGCCTTCTTTTTCTCAACTTCTTCACTAACTTCGTATCTATGATTCACATATTCATTATCATCCGAAAAATTATTTTCTGAATCTTCGAATTCATCATCAGTTGAAGAATGCTCATTGTTTACTTCTTTCTCTTGTTCTACCCCACCAACTTCATAAGTATGTATAGTTCTTCCAATATATATATCAAGATGTTCAAAGTACACCTCAACCACCTTATCGTCTGGAATGCTTTTGGATACCACAGTGGCTCCCACATCAGTAGAAACAAGTCGCATTCTATTACCAAATATCCCGCACTTATGCCAGAAAGTAACATAATCTCTCTCATAACCACATAATTCTGCCATGGAATTGTAATGTGATAATTCTACACGCCCCCAAGATAATATCGGCTAGGCTGATGCTTCATGGTACCACCATGTGTTACTTTTATACTGAAGAAAGAAGCCTTGTATGTAGGGTCTGTCCAGAAAAAAATTAAACATATGTTAGACCTTTTTCTAGTGGAAAGATGACCTGAAAATGTATTGCAACAAAATTAATGGCCTACAAGGATTAGTATTTTATAATAATCTTACAAGAAGAAAAAGACATGTTAATGTAGGTGGACCTAACTCACTAACGATTAAAAAATGGCTTATAAAGATTCTCATGTCAGAGAAAAACTTATTTATTACTTATTGCTTGTCTCTATTCCTATTTTTTATTCAAAAGGCTTCTATTATATCATGCATTTCCTAAAAAACAGAGGAGATTTAATTTTTAATAACCTTATTATAATATAATGAAGCTGTCATATGTTGCATAGAAATCAAAAATACTAAAGAATGAGAAATGAAATAAACATACAGTAAAACAAAATCACATTTTCTTCAGTTTGATAAAAACCCAAATAGTATTCCTTGCTAAAATCTTACCATAATTGGGTATTTCACTACCATGGAATCTAATAATCATTGATGGAGATAAAGAAATAAGTTTCTTCACTGGAGTTCTCTTTTTGTTCCAGTCAATCAAAGCTTTTGCAGAGGGGCTAAGGTTTTTGGTGAAGGATTTCTTCCCAAATTGAGTTGGGGAAAAGATTGCAAATGAAGGCGGTCTTTTACAGATGGGTTTAGTATTTACAAAGTCACATAGGTCCCCTTCCGTTAGTTTTTAACTTGGCTGTGTTAGTGAGACCAAATGTGCTCCACTTTAATAAAGTTTAAGGGATAAGCGATTAAAAATGCTCTGGGTTATATTTGAAGGAAAAAAATGAACCTACTCCAATAGATAAGGGACAATTTAAGTCAAGAACTCGTTGGGCGTACATATTTGTTCAATGGCGGATCTAGGATTTTAAGGTCGTGGGTGCTCACTCTTTTAACATAAAGTTTCTACCAACAACAATTATAGTTAAAATTATCATTATCAAAAAAATACTTCTAGTCATGAGTCACGATGAACTACGAATAATATTATCTTTAAAAAAAGATTTTTAGTCACAAAAGCAAGAAATATAAAAAAAGATTGTCTAATGCTAAAGTATCATGAGACAAAAGCCTAATGAAATAAGAAAAAGAGAAAAATAAATTTAAAAAAGAAGGGTCAAACTTAGAAAAGGAATTATAAAAAATTCAGATGGTCAGTATTAAGAAATAGAACCCATTAGAAACGCTTCCATTAGAAATAGAACCCACGTCTCTTACTTCATAGGCGCTTCTAAGTTCAACCTCAGAGCCACAACACCTATTAGTCATTTTGGTTCTTGGGTGTTTGCCAATATATTATATTGGTTTCTTATATTTCTGATATAATCATACACAATTTATGTTGAGGTCAATGGGTGCTGAAGCACCTAAAATTAGTACATAGATCCGCCCTGTATTAGTTGAGAACAGGGATGGCAAACGGATGGGTCGAGTCATATATGGGCGAGTTGAAAACGGATAATGCAAAAACGGATAAAATATCCTACCTGACCCATGTTTAATATGACTTTTTGAATATGATCACTTTTGAGAGAATTCCTAATCTCCCAATCTTGAGGGACCCCCAATTTGAGTCTTGGCAAATGTAAAATTTAAACCCATTAGCTATTTATTTTTTAAGTGGATAATATGGATCCACATTTGGCCCATTTTCGAAAAGTTCATTATCCAACCCATATTTTAGTGGATAATATGGATGGATTTTTTTTTTTTAAAATCCATTTTGCTACCACTAGTTGAGAATATGTTTTAGACATTAGCACTTTTACTTTGGTTATATATACTCTCTAGGAGTGGTTTAACCTTAGGAGATTTATATGTTTAGAAAATATACAGAATATTTGATATTTCTTATTTGTATTTACATAATATTGGCATAAGATGAATTAAATGGAGTAATGTGGTCAGTGAGAATTTACATAGCTGGCCCTAACTTGTTTGGGACTAAGGTGCAGAAGTAGTAGTTGTTGTTGATGATGAACTTTACTGTTGAGTGGGGATAACATTATTTGTTCTTTGTGCAATGGATTTTTTTATATCAATTTTGGCTGCAAGATGGTGCCGTGTTGATGCTTGTTCTTTACATGGAGTTTTTGTGAACAGAAGTGTTATTGGGCTTGATATTGATATTGAGTCTCTTGAGATTGCATCTGCAAACGCTGATGAACTTGAGGTGATTGTACTTTTTCACAAGTATATTGCATTTTTTTTCCTTTTTGACTTGAAAGGCTGAGACAACTCTCTCATTCTTTTAAAATTGATTTTGATTAATAAATTTATTAGCATTCCATATTTAGCTGTGTGCTTATCTTCATCTCTTGAACAATTTCTTCTGCAGATAGACATGGATTTTATTCAATGTGACATTAGAAACTTAAAATGGAGAGGTATCTTCCTTGCCCCGTTCTTAAAAAAAAAAAATCTCTTTTACGGTTTTACCTGGCTCGTGATTGATATTCAATCATCTGTAGGTCAGGTTGTTGAGACGGTGGTGATGAATCCACCTTTTGGTACACGGAGGAAAGGTGCTGACATGGAATTTCTCTCTGCAGCTATGAAGGTATGGTTGTACTCTTTCATATTTCTGTTGGCCAGGACATTATATTCTTTGCTCATTATCTTCTTTATTGTTTTTTGTTTAGTCCTCATATGTTCCCAAGCTTTTAATATATGAATTTATTACTGTATCAGGTTGCTTCTCAAGCAGTTTATTCGTTGCATAAGACCACAACAAGAGAAGTAAGTTCTTCCATTACCGTCCACACTAAATGGCTTAAATTTGAACTAAGAAATTATTTGAGTTTGTGGTGCTCGTAAATGATGTTAATTTTAATTAAGTTGCTATCGCTTATCCAAAAAAGCAAAAAACAGAAGAAGAAAAGCTGCTGATTTTGTCACTTATCTGTAAAGTTTAGTAGCTGTACTGAATGTTGAATTTACAGTTTCCAGCCTGAAGTTAATGAAGAACCTTAGATTTCTGTTTATCATTGAATAGATCAGCTTTTGGCATTCAAGAAGAGGGGAGTGAAGAATGTCAAAGGTTTCGAAATACAAATTTTAAAAAGGTTGGCCTGTTAGCTAAAGGAGTCCAAAAGGGCAGCCTGGTGCACGAAGCATCTCACATTTACGCAGGGTCCGGGAAAGGCCGCACCCAAAGGGGGTGTTATGTAGGTAGCCTATCCTGATGCAAGCATCCGTGACTGCTTTCACGATTCGAACCCGTGACCTTTTGGTCATACGGAGACAACTTTACCGTTGCTCCAAGGCTCCCCTTTGCTAGCTAAAGGAGTCTGACACATTAAATTTGGGCAAAGGAATGATTGGCTGAGACGATGCTCCGTCATCCCTGATTAGATATCTTCTTGATGTTTAGAATGATTAGTTACTTTGCAGATGCAAGTATTAGATTCTTGCTCATAACCAGTTATATTTCCTCTACATTTTGTCGCACCAATCATAATTGACTTGTTTTATGCTGTTCTGATTTTTCTTTTGTTACAACAGAAAAACTGCTTACAATCTGTAAAGCGTGTTCCATGTCTGCCTCTGTTTTAGCGCAAGAGTGCTCTGATCTAGGTCATGATCAACATTTATCAGTTCAATATAATGTTCGGGAGGATATATAATTTTTTCGTTGTTCTGTTTCTAACAGCATGTGAAAAGAGCAGCCTTGCGAGAATATAATGCAAGAACTGCTGAAGTTATATGTGAGGTACACATTCTTTTTCTTATTCAGTTGCCATTTCTCAACTATCAAGAAAATAGATTCAATGTTTTGTTTTCTATCTTGGTAATTGGTAGTGACTTTGAGTGAGATTTGGTGTTGCCTTGTAATGTTTTGTGCTCTAATCTCTTTTAATTGCAGCTTCGGTATGATGTGCCACAACTTTACAAATTTCACAAGAAAAAGGAGGTCGACATTGCTGTGGACCTCTGGCGTTTGGTTCCTCAAAGAAAGCAAGAAAGATCTCTGTAGTATAAAGAATAGAAAGTACGCAGATACGATGCATGTCAAATTAAGGACACCCATTTCTTAACTGGAGAAGGTTTCTCACATTATTGCAAGTACAGTTCTACGAAAGAAGTAAGAAATTTGTACCATTTGCTCCAGAACGAACTTTAACTTTGTTACTTGCTACCCGATGTCATTATGCCTGCCAGAGTTTGATTTTGTTATCTTTTGTTCCTAAACTTTAAAATCTTCGTCCTCTGAGTGCCCTGTTTGAAGAACATCTGGTCGACTGTTGGAAATGAATTGGCTTTTATATTATCTGCATTATGTAGGCAATTTGGCGAAGCATAAAGTTAGTTCAATGCCATCTGAAGCTTTGGAACATGTACCGTGATGACTTGTAACTTGGATTAGTTATCTTTGAGATTCAGAAGATTGTCAATATAGGAGTAACTAAGTTTGAGTTTCGTAACTCTGGAAAGAGCTTCTCTCAGTGGATCTTCAACACTGTGGATCTTCATAATTATTCACTCATATTTTTCATTAAAAATGGGTTGGATAACGAACTTTTTTAAAACGGGTCAAATATGGAAAAAAATCATATTATCCACTTAGAAAATGGATAACCAATGGATAGCTAATGAGTTTAACATTTACATTTGTAAAGTCTCAAATTCGGGTGTTCTTCAAGTTTGGGAGACAAAGAATTCTTCCAAACGGTAATAATCTTCAAGAAGTTATGGATAATATGGATATCCATATTATTTACCGGTTAATCCGTATTTTATCCTTATTAACTATAGGTCAGGTCGGATAATTTATTCGTTTTTGCATTACCCGTTTTGATCAGCCCATATCCGGTACGGTTCCCGTGGCATCGTCACGATACGTAAATCCCAATTCAAGTGCGCGTTTCACGTGACTTGACCATAACTTCAAATAATTTAATAAATAAATAAACATATTATAAATCGCGGGTGCGTTTCACGTGGCACGGTTTGTAATGTGTACCAAAATGACAAGTGTACGACATCGTAACTTGTTCAAACATAACTCCATAAATATAAAAAGCGATTTAAATATTTAATTAAAAGCGGTAAAAGATAAAATGCACAATAGGTTTTAAACATGTAATAATCAGGCAATTAAGTCGAGTGTAATTTGTTAAGCGACCGTGCTAGAACCACGGAACCCGGGAATGCCTAACACCTTCTCCCGGGTTAACCGAATTCCTTACCCATTCTTCTAGTTTCACGGATTTTAAAACAGAGTCAAATTTCCTTGATTTGGGATTTAAAATAAACCAGTGACTTGGGACACCATAATGATTATTTCAAGTGGCGACTCTGATTAAATAAATAATCTTATTTCGAATAATGTCACTTTAATTGAAAAAACTCCCCTATCCCTTTGGGGAAAAGGAGGTGTCACAATGAAGCAGTGACTATTGTTCCTTAGGCCGTTATTGGTGGGCCGGCAAAATTTTAGGCGATCCTGGTCCGAGCACTCACTGGACCATTACGCCTACGGGCTACATTACTTCGAGTTCAAATCATTCACTCGACCATTACGCCTACGGGCTACATTACTTCGAGTCCGAATCATTCATTCGACTATTAAGCCTGCGGGCTACCTTTATTTCTAGTTCGAGCACGCACTCACTCGACCATTATGTCTTCGGGCTACATTACTTCGAGTTCGAATCATTCACTCGGCCATTACACATGCGGGCTACCTTTATTTCGAGTTCGAGCAAGCACTCACTCGACCATTATGCCTACGGGCTACATTACTTTGAGTTCGAATCATTCACTCGACCATTATGCCTACGAGCTACTTTTATTTCGAGTTTGAGCAAGCACTCACTCGACCATTACGCCTACGGGCTACATTACTTCGAGTTCGAATCATTCACTCGACCATCATGCCTACGGGCTATATTACTTCGAGTTCGAATAATTCACTCGACCATTACGCCTACGGGCTACATTACTTCAAGTTTGAATCATTTACTCGACCATTATGCCTACGGGCTACTTTTATTTTGAGTTCAAGCAAGCACTCACTCGACCTTTACGCCTAGGGGCTACATTACTTCGAGTTCGAATCATTCACTTGACCATTACGCCTACGGGCTACATTACTTCGAGTTTGAATCATTCACTCGACCACTAAGCCTGCGGGCTACCTTTATTTTGAGTTCGAGCAAGCACTCGACCATTACACCTACGTGCTACATTACATCAAGTTCGGATCATTCACTCGACTACTAAGCTTAAGGGATACATCACTTCAAGTTTGAGTAAGCGCTCACTCGGTTACAAAGGCTACAAAGTCCAAATTTGATCAAGTTGCCCAAATCCTTGTGAAAATATTCATAAGACGTAAATAAAATCTTCACAAGACAGGAAACAAAACAGAAGCAAGTCGGCAAAAAAGGGATATTATTATATACAAAATCGTTTACATAATTGATTACAACATAAAAATTGAGGACTAAGCTTCTTGGTTATCCGCAGGAACGGTCTCTTCTCTATCGGGCTCCCCCCTGTTCTCGGACCCGCTCTTACTCCTATCATCATCATCGTTATCATCGTCATCATCATAGGAAACCAAGGATTCAGCTTCGACTTCGAGTTCTTTGGCCCTTTTAATCTTTTCAGCGAGGTCGAAACCTCGAGCATGGATTTCCTTAAGGATCTCCCTCCGAGATCGGCATTAGCAAGTTCAGCAACCCAATGTGCTCGAGTATCGGCGGCCTCGGCTGCCTCTCTTGCTTGGACCTGGGCAGCTTCAGCATCGACCCGATAGACGGCCACGAGTGCATCCGCATCGGCTTTTGCCTTTTCGGCATCAGATTCGGCCTTTGCAAGTTCAGAGGCCAATCGAACATCGAGCTCCTCTATTCTTCTCGTTTGGACCAAGCTTTTCTCCTTTATTTTTTGGAGTTTGTTTTCGGCCGATGACAATTGGGCTCAAGCAGTTTCTTTCTCTGCAGCAAAGCGGTCCATTCCTTCTTTCCACTCCAAAGACTCTGCTGTTATCACATCAACTTCTTCACGAAGTTTTCCAATCATCTCAATTTTCTGTTGCAGCTGTGAGATCGAAAGATTAGCCATCATTCCGGGATCGAGCCCATAGGCTTTTAAAAGTATTATTACCTGCTCGGACAAATCGATCTGATCTTGGTGAGCCTTGGCCAACTCAGCTCGAAGGTCTTCTATTTCTTCCCCCTTTTGGCCTAAGAGGAGTTTTAGGGAGTTCTTCTCCTCCGTAACACATTAAAGCTCGGCCTCGTATCGATGCAGCTCGGTTCGGGACCGAGAACATGATTCTCGATGAACTGCCGCTGCCTGCAAATAAAGAAGAAACGAAGTTAGAAAAGAAAAGCAAACTTAAAGGTAACGCCATATAATTTAAGGCTTACCTATTTCAAAGCCTGCTGTACTCCGTGAAAAAGATCCGATCTGTCACTCATACCGGTAGTGTCCTCGACACCGATAAACAGGTCACGAAAAGGATCCTCTCTATCATGAGGCCTATCTAACTCAAGGGCCCCCAAAGCTTGGGCCTCCCGAATCGCCCCTGCAGAAAAGGCAGGAAAGGTGGGCGAGTCTTCGATTGCTACTGCCCCAAGTGAATCACCTGGGGCATTCTCTTCGGTTCGAAACGATTCAAGAAGAGTCCCTTCAGACATATCCCCCATCTATTGTCTTTGATGGGAAGTGTCTTTGATCTACAACAACTCGGGGACTCTGCCCGAATCTTTCTCCGATATATCCTCAGTTCGAGGTGGAGCCTTCTGAACCACCATCGATCCAGCTGTCTATGGAACGTCGGTGGTCCTCTTCATTCGGGTCGCCAGCGCAGACCCATCATTCTCTTCTTCTTCTTCTTCTTCTTCTTCTTCTTCATCCCTCAGACTCAGAACCGATTCTACGGTCAAGGTAATGACATTCTTGTTCGGCTTACGAGCCATCCTTTTCTTTGTTTTCTAATCTTCGATGACGGGGGCTCTTTCCTCTTGTTATCTTTCACCGGCTTTGGGACAAAGGCTGAAGCTTCTTCCACGACGGATGAGGGCCTCAAAACTTCATCTTTGCTCACACCTACACACGGAAAATTTTATTAAAGTCTGTGAAAAGCATTTTTATCAAAAGATAGGAAAAGGTGCTTACCGTGATGTTTTTCCATCGGCCCTTCGACAAGTCGCGCCATGAGCGTTCGGTGTAGGAGGAGGTCGAAACCATATCATGTACCTAGTTCTTAAGATCGGACACTGCGTCGGGCATCCAGGGAACCGCTGCATCACAAAAGGAGAATATTGCTGAAGGAAATGAAAGGATAAAATAGCAGGAGATAACAGCATAATTACACTTACGCTTCATGTTCCACTCCTCGGGAAAAGGCATCTTTTCGATCGGAATCAGGTCCGAAGTCCTTACTCGAACGAATCTGCCCATCCAAACTCGATCCTTATCCTCGTCTATACTTGAGAATAGAGCCTTGGTAGCTCGACGTTGGAATTTTATTAACCCTCCTCGAAAAAGGCAAGGACGGTATAATCGGACAAGGTGATCGAGAGTGAAAGGCATCCCCTCGATTTTATTCACAAAATATCGGATCAAAATAATGATCCGCCAAAAGGAAGGATGTATCTGGCCTGGGGTTATTAGGTATTTGAGACAAAAATCTATGATAACGGGGTCGAGAGGACCTAACGTGAAAGGGTAAGTATACACGCTTAAGAACCCTCTCACATGAGTAGTAATATCCTCTTCGGGAGACGGTACTACCACTTCTTTGTTCTCCCAGTTACAATCCTTTTTTATCCACTCGATATGCTCCCGGGTTATCGAACAAATATATCTCGATACGGGCTCACATCGGCCAGGGACCGGCAAACCTTTCTCGAGTTTGAAATCGGTGGTAAGAACACACACCGCCGGAGTGCACTCCTCAGGCTGTGGATCCACCGGTGTTTTGTCGGTGGCGGATTGGGAAGAAGAAGCTTTGTCTTTTTAGGGGACAATTTTTGATGTCTTCACCATTTTGGATTTGAAAAGGGTAACAAAGATTTGGTGATTTAGAAGAAGAATCTTGCAAAGAAGAATCACAGATTTATGAATAAACTCAGAGAGAACGAAAAAGAACTTAGGGAATTTAGAAGATTGAAGATGTAAAAGTGGTAAATGATAAAAGGGAGGGCTATTTATAGATTAAAGCAATGATGGTTCAGTATCAGCGGTGGCCGACCACCGCCTGGCAAGCATTAAATGACTTGAAAGACTAAATCGATGGGACAGCTATCACGTATGTCATGGTTGAACCCAATATAAACGTCAGCTTATAACCAGATCGAGCCGCTGAAAAATCATATCGTTTCTCACCATATCTTTCCCGAGAAAGGAGGGGACTATCTGTATACGGTTGAAATAGATTTCGGCCTTCGTACGATCAGTCGAGGTCAAAACATAATAGATTGGAGTAAGACTTCAAAATGGGTTCCGAAGATAGTATAAACAACCTTCGAGCCCGATGGACCAATCAATGTCAAACTCGATATCATTATCAAGCTCTAATCCAAATCGAGCTATGATGCAAAGTAAAGTTATCGAACCTATGATTCAAAAGACCGGCCAACCCTGACCCCGAACCAATGCAAGGATCCGAGTCAGAATCGAGCTCAAGTCCAGATCGAGAGCTCGAGTCGAAACCAAAAACTCGAGTCAATATAAAGCTTACTGACAAGAGCCGTTGCAATCCCACTAGAGGAGAGAATCCTGGCAGGAATTATGGAAAAGCTAATTTATCATGGGTCTCCCACTAANAAATTGGTTCAACCCGTTCATTTTTTTGTTTACATTGTAACTGAAGCACCATATTCTCATATAGAGAAGAGTTGTTCTTCTAAACTTCATAAATTGGTTCAACCCGTTCATTTTTTTGTTTACATTGTAACTGAAGCACCATATTCTCATATAGAGAAGAGTTGTTCTTCTAAACTTCATAAATTGGTTCAACCCGTTCATTCCTAAAGATCATCTTCCTTACAACCGTGTTTACTTTGTACCCTTTGCAATCCATATTTGATATTTCTATTTATCCTTACGATTTGTATTAAGCTATACCATGTACCCTTAGAACTACGTACAAATTTAACTCTATCCGTTTTTCAGGTAAAACATATTATTACTATTGTTATGAAATAAAGCCTATAAAGTAAATTTACCAAAGACAAGTATAGAGAGAAACTGATATATTATTCAACTTCAAACTAATATACATGACGAACCGAAATCTCTCCTATTTATAAAATAAAGGAAGATACTTTGTAAAATGCTACTGCAAGCTGTTGTGTAAGTTGCTACTGCAAGCTGCAGTATAAGCTGCTTGTAAGCTCCTACTACAGGTTGTTGTTATTGTGTCAGCTATAGATAATCTTCTATAGGGGGTAATATTTATCCACAATGGAGTACCGAAATGGTAAGCTTCTTCAGGAGGCTTATTTCCAATAGAGTACTAAATAGGTAAACATATTTACAGCGGAGTCCAATATGGATAAGCTTCTTCAGGAAGCTTATTTATAATGGAGTACTAAATGGACATTCACAACATAACATATTTATAACACCCCCTCCCCTGGATGTTCATTAAAAGATAATGTGCCTAGTTAAAACCTAACTAGGAAAAAATCCCGTGGACAAAAAACCTAGTAAAGGCAAAAGAGTACACATATTTAGTAATATGCATTGCTAGCTGCCTTATTAAAAACCTTATAAGAAAAACCCTATGGAAAAATCTTAGTAAGGAAAAAAAAGTACAACGCGTATTTTACTCCCCCTGATGAAAACCTTATTTTAGTTATCGGTGCATATTGATTTTCTGGGGTTCTAGTATTATGCTGCTCTGCAACAAACGCATTCTGTTGGAAGCCTTGCGTATTTTTGGACATGCTGAATGTCGTGGGACATTCCGTTTAAAGCATGCCAAGATAATAACCAGGTACGACACTTAATCTCTATGTGTTGTGCCTCCTGTATGTGTCCTTTATTCTTTGTACATTAGAAGTCACCTCTAAGGTCTAACTATACCCATATGAATTTACACCGCGTCCTTGAATGAGAGTGTGTGAGCATGCTGATCACCTAATAACCTTGTCTAGACCTAAGGAAGTACGCTAGAAAATCATGAATAACGCTTGTTTGTGCCTTACTGCTAAAATGTGTTCAATAACTAGATGTCATGCCTTTAAGTTTCTTATGACATAAAGCCATACTCCGTTGAAGACCAGTAACTTGTAATCTATTTGTGCCTCTCTTGGTTTGGTTTGTTCAGCTGAGACATGTAATGGATAATCGTTAAGACATAATAACTTAATTGATGAATACAAGTCTGTTATTGTGTTTAACTGGTTTCAGTATGTATCTGGGCTATTATTGTGTATTGTTTGAGGTATAAGGATCCTAAATCTTGTGCCTTGGATTAGAGATTTGGGTCATGGGAAGCGGGAGAAGGCCGAGAAGATACCTATGAGGAGTCTGCCAAGATTTGTAGTTTATTTTAGTTTATAGTGTCGGCTTAGTCATTAGTCTGTTGTGCTAATTTGTAATAAGTAGTAATCTGATAATGTAACAAATCGCTGCAGGGAAGGACTAATTTGCTATGTTTACAGAGTAATACTTGATTGTTAAGTGTGTTTTATGTGTTACTTCCATGTTTAGATCATTTGATAGGTGAATTAGTTATTGCCGTGACCACCAACTTCATGTTTAGTAAGTTTAACATAGGTCATAAAGAATCAATTTTTTCTACTTTGTCTTTCTTGTTTTAATTTCTTCACTAGTTTTAAGTAGCGACACGGGCTCTTAAAATAAGCTAAGTCTTTTACAGTTTAGTATCCAAGTCTATAACTGGTTTAGCATTCATTATATGCAAGTTCATTCTAGCTTCGGTCAAAATTATTTTTGTTTTCCAGAAAATAAGTAGAGTCTCACATATTTTAGGCCTTACTTTACAATAGATTTTCAGTATTTTGGTCTAAATGCAACAAAGCGGAGATTATAACTTTGGTGTTAATTCAACAACCTCATTTCGAAAATTTCCCTTAGTTTTAGCTTATTCTTCCAAGTGAACACGTTACTTCAAGGTTTGAGCTCAATAATCATCTTTGTGCTTAATAATTTTGGTCCGCTTATTGTTTACTAGCTTAGAATAAATTTGTTTTTCACATCTAGTTATGTTACTATATTATTTTGTGTATTGATTTTACTAAATCAGTATGGTTAGTATATTATAAGAGCTCATTTTACCACTTTAATTATCATCTCTCAATTTGATTAATTCGGAGACCAACGTGGGCCCTTACTTGCCTTATGTGGAGTATTTGTTTAAGTCTCAATGTGCCCCCTTTTATGTGACGCTAACAAGAATAGAAATAGAAACTCGAGATTTTTCTTAAGTGTAGAACCATCCTTTTAGAATAGTGTCCAAAGCTTCATGGACTATAGGGAAGGGACGAGTAGATTTGAATAAAGACGTGATTTAGAATTAATTAGTGCGATCTTAGGTTAACAACTTAAAGATAGTAATGAGGGTAGCGGACATGATACACAAATTGCCCGAACAGCCATTGCACTTTTGGCTATAAAAGTCTTAGCAGACTTTGCACGGGAGTTGATCCATCAGGCTTACAAATTTAGGTCCCCTTTTATATAATTAAGTAGGCTTTTTACGATTTATATTTCTTACATTTTTCCGTTACTAGGAAACCTAGTATTCGGTATTTTTGGATTTTGATAGCGAAATTGGATATGGAATTGGGAATAAATCATATAATTGAGTTCGTACTGTTATGGGTAATGTTTATCTTTGAAAATTTTTGGAATCCGGGCACGTGGGCCTGAGGGTTGACTTTATCGACTTTTCGAGCGGAGTTGGGAATTTGTTTAAATCGATTTATTACGAGTATTGGAGTATATTTTTATTGGTTTGCACATTGTTTGACTAGTTTCGGATCGTTTGGCTTGAATTGAAGAGATAGAGAGGCGTTGGAGCCGGTTTTGGAACTTCGGAGCGAGGTAAGTCTCCTGTCTAACCTTGTGAGGGGGAAACTACCCCCAAGTGATATCTATTGTTATGTGCAACTAGTTGTGGGTGCTTCGTACGCACGAGGTGACGAGAGTCCGTACGTAGCTAAAACATGTTTATGTCCGGGTAGACTTAGGACCTTATCATGTAATATTTGAATTATTTGAACTAATTATGTTGGCTTAATTAATTGAAGTTATAATTTAAATTGATTTAGAAATAAATATATGTATACTAGGTCGAGCCTTATCACTTTGAGTTGTGGGCGAGTTATTTGAGAAATGATAAATATTATATTCACTTTGTGCTCATGTAATGTATTGTAAGCACGTGTCTCGTAATTTGGTAACTTCCTTGCTTTCTCATGGAGCGGGTCGAACGCCTCGGTAGTATAATAGATGTATCTATGGTTCGTGCCGCTCGACCCTCGGCAGTATACACATTATCCTCGGCAGAATCGTTCGATATATCACTAGTGTTGCGACCAAACACACTCACGCAAGTATACGCGGTCGTCAAGTAATAAAGTGACTAAAAGTCGGATGTCGAACCCACGAGGACTTATGATTAACTATTAACTAAATTAGACTATCCCAATTATCTAAACAAGAATTAATTCTAAAAATATTTTATTCTAAACTAATTAAATAAGAAAGATAAATAATGAACTTTGAACAGAGAAAGAGCAGATTTTTATGATATCAATGTAAGGAAAACGATCTAGGGTTATGGGCTATCTAACAATCCTATTGTATTCTTAAATTGAATTGACCGACTAATTTATCTAGCTTATTGGTTGACAGGGTTAATATTGCTCATAAGAATC
>AWOL01S0009726.1:0-80593 GCA_000715115.1 Nicotiana otophora | reverse complement strand
GCGACGCATCCACCTTGTCCTCTATTTCTCAGCTTTGCATGCGAGGGTGGACGCGACGCATCCAGCCTTCTCTTCTACTCCCCAGTTTCGCACGCGATGGCGAACGCTATGGCCCAACTTCACTGCTAAGGTTGCATGCAGGATGATGTTTTCCTAGGTTGGATGCGACGCATCCAACCCTTCTTCCTCTGGCTAAACCACCTTTTCTTCATATTTTGCACTCTAAACATCCTAATTCACCACACACAACTTAATTAGTCATCAAACCAATAATTACACCATGTTGGGAGTTTTAAAGATTAAACAACATCAAGAAGTGGTTAAAGCATGGGTAAAGTAACATGAACACATATCGAAATATGCCAAACATCAACTAGTAGTCTAAATATTCACGAGATAATCTTTCCACTAATGCTCGGCATTTTATATGATATTCTTTATTTATTTGATATTGGCACTTGGAATTTTCTGAGCTGTTAAGGTAGAATACAAGATCGAAAAATTTATACTTTGAAAGAAATATTTTGAAGATTGTGTAATTTATAGATTTACCCCACTATCGTTGTGCACTTCATATCTGTTATGAATTATTATATTATTTTATTGGACCTCTAGAAAGTGTCTATGTCGACCTCTCGTCACTATTTTTCTGGGGTTAGGCTAGATACTTACTGGGTACACGTTGATTTACGTACTCATGATGCACATCTGCACTAAATGTGCATGATCTGACAGGTTTATTTGGTGATTATCTTGGCGCGTGGGCGCACCTGTTGAGGAAACTTTATGTGAGCTGCATTCCAGGCTACGCATCGCAGTCCACTAAGTCTCCATAGTACTATTTACTTTAACCTGCTTTATTTACATTTTGGACAAATATTGTATTATTATTTTACTCCTTAGAAAATGCTCATGCACTTGTGGTACCAGGTTTTGGGGTTATACTAGTTGATGCTTATGGTTTCGTACATCATTAATGCCTTTCAATTCTTTTATAAACTACATATGTTGTACGTCCCCGTGGATTTAGGAGGGTAAATCTCCTTTCTTATTAAAAACTATGATTTCGAAAGTAATAAAATGAGTAAGTAAATGGATAAATCACCATTGGCTTGCCTGACGGTGGCATTAGGCGCCATCACGACCTATAATGGATTTTGGGTCGTGACAGCTTGGTATCAGAGCATTGGGTTCACTTAGGTATCATGAGTCATGAACAAGTCTAGTAGAGTCTTGCGGATCAGTACGGAGACGTCTGTACTTATCTTCGAGAGGCTACAGGGCAGTTAGGAGCACTTTCCTACTAGATTCCTCATCGAGCGATTTGATTTTTTTGAGGCTTATGCTTTTATTTCTTTCCTACTCAATCTTATGCGACGTAGAGCGCTTGTTATCACTTGGACATCGAGGAGTTGTAGTGGTACTGCAGACGTTGTGCCTAATGTTTTTCCCTGCGTATTTGGGCAGGCTATTATCGTCTCCTTGTGGAAGGATGTTCTATCGTTTCAGCTCAGTATCTATAGTTCTGATGGTTTTGAGGCTATGCACGGATTGCTATGATGTTTAGGCGTTGTTATTGCACGGTGTTAGTGTAATGGTAGGGTGCTTGTTTATGTGTCGAGGTAGTGAATGACTCGAAAAGAGGATTTCTCAGTTCATGGTTTAGTGATTCGGCATCTAATCTCAGTAGAGGATGGGCAATCAGACTATATATGTTCAGGTTTTGATTGATGGAGTAACGAGACTTGATATTTAGAGCATAGTGGAATTTTCATTTATGATGTAGTGTCATTGTCCTTGTTTGAATGTATTACGGTTCGCCAGTGTTATGGTCTTCTTCGATTTGCCTTCGGGGCAGAGTGTGGTGGAATAATGTCTAAGAAGCAGTTGTCAGAGATAGAAGTGTGTAGCGATTTCACAATCGAACCGATGCTTCGGAAGCTGATGGCTCAAGAAAGATGATCTTCTAGGAGGTTTAGAGTTGGTAGCAATTCATTAGTTCAGGTGCTACATGTATGGATTGATTTGGGGCAACATTTGGGCAGTGAAGTATGAGGAAGGGCATGGCGGGAGGTGTCTCACAGTAGTTGAATTACTAGCAGGTCAAGTATGAAAAACAAAGGTCGAGAAGTTTCTTAAATGAGATAATTAAACCGAAGTAAGAGTGGCAAATTAACATATGGATTTCATGGCAGGATATCCGCGTGCCTTGAGAAAGTTTAGAGCGGTTTGGGAATCATGGTGGAAAAGTGACTAGGTCTACATATTGTATTTGGGATGGTGGCTACTGTACTGAGGAACATTGAATATGGCAGAAAGGAGTTTGCTTGAAATAAAGAGGGGTGTGAAAACTTGATTATCGTTGGTATGCACCATGACTTCGAGTTTGGAATGCATTGTCGCACTTTTAGTTGATGTCAATGGGGAATGAACGGACTTGTACAACTGGTGCATGAGCACAGGCTCAAGAGGGTTTACTGATTTTGTGGTAGTTGTACCCAGTGCAGTGTCATTGGGAGAAGTCGGTATGGAATTCCACATGTGGGCTATCTTTTGTGGACAGGTCAGCGGTTGTGTGATTTTGATGAAGTTTCTATGAAGAGTTCTACTTACTATGTAGCAGAAAGTCGAGTATACGATTATGACTGATAATTTTGAATGTTCATGAAAAATTTAGTAAGAAACTACAAGAAATTTGGCAGGTTGACGGTACGAGATCATGGTAATTGAGAAAGAGAAATCTTTGTGGGTTCTAGGTTTATATAATTGTAGCTTAAAGCTAAGTGGGGGAGCCCCACCGTTTATGATTGGATTGCGTGGTTATCTGCTTGTGCAGCTTCTGGTTATCAATGCATTGGTGGATTATTTATGACTATTAAAATGAAACATCGGGGGTAATTCAACATAGAACTTGATGGGTGTGCGCTATATTTGGTTTTATCGATTCATGTTCAGGTTTTTGGGAAGACTCAGAGTTTATGCTTTTTTGTGGATATGATGTACAAGGAAAAGAGTTCAGTTGATTGCTTCTTCGAGAGGGCATTCATTTGCTAGTAAAGCGTTGGAGTTTGGATATATTTGGGACCAGGTCAGAGTGGGTGACTGTCGACAACAGTCTTAGTGGGTTCAAGAATTAAAGTGCAATGCCTAAAGATTTCGGGTCCGTTATGTCGCTAAGGATCGAGGTTTTGCAGTGGATTACGAACACGACTTGGAATGTTCGATATTATCATCGGGTATGCGGTGCAGTATTGGGAGGAAAGGAAGAAATAGCTTCAGATTCATGGAAAGTCTTGCAGAATGGGTGTACTAGTTGGAGATGCTATTATGCGCATAAAGCGGGTATGAGATGGTTCATGAGTATTGAGACGATGTGGTCTCGTGATGCGGGTCACTCATGATGAGTGCGGATTTGGTTCGTTACATTTTTGAATGGAGCTATTACTATTTCTAAGTCAAGTCGAGAGTAAACTAGAGGAAGTTGGGTCGGTTAGTAATGATTGAATCAACATGATTGTGGCAGTGATCAGTTCCCTCGGCGTATGAAGTTATAATGTGATATATGGTTGTACGTGCAGTTGGGAGGTATTTGATTCAAATGGCCTTGTGGTATAAATAGATTCCGGAAGAGTCATGGCGATTTAGATCATGACTTGAGGTTTGTATTTTCTACGGTTTGATAATTCAGTTACGTGTTGCACTGGTTCTTATGAACTGAGCTAAGTGAAAGGTTTATAGCCAATAGAGTGTTTATTTGACTAGTAGTTCAGGGGTTATGATGAATTCTTGTATTCTCGCGTAACGGCGTGATAGGTGTAGTGAGCGGCATGGGAATTTGAAAGTTGAGGATCAAGGTTGCGGTTCGGTGTTGACAAGAATGTCACGAGCTCGGATGAGCCGGGAAGAATTAGATGTTCAGAGTAAGTTGGCATTATCCTAGTACCGCCTAGGGATGGTGTTCTGTGGAAGGAGCATTGTGTATTGATTTGCGGGTTCTTGAATTGCTTTACAGAATCAGTACGGTTGGTGGTATGGAGGTACAAACTTTGTTACCTGGTGCGAAAGGTCGTGGGAGCGTACCCCATAGAGAGATTTGTATAAGTGTGACATGTTAGTCCTTGGATTGGTAAAGATTGAAACCAAGTACGGAGATTTTTGGTACTATCGTTAAGGTGAGAGTTTACGTCTTGGATTGGTTGTCCCTATGTCATGTTATTCTAGATTGTCACACTAAGACCGTGACATTGGTGATGTCGGGGTTACCTAGGATCGAGTGGAAAGTTTCTCTGGACTATGTTCCCAATAGGGTGATTTCATATCTGAAGGCCCAACGGATGGTTGGGAAGGAATGTTTGTCATATTTGGCTATTGTGATGGATATTGTTGCTGATACTCCTACAATTGATTCTATTCTGGGAGTGCGAGACTTTGCAGGTAGAACCTATGAACCTAGTACTCTGATACCAACTTGTCACGACCCATATATCTACCTAGTCGTGATGGAACCTAACCTTGTGATAGGTAATTCTAACATAGGATAAGTAACTCAAGTGA
Organism: Nicotiana otophora; assembly: GCA_000715115.1. Taxonomy (NCBI): domain Eukaryota; kingdom Viridiplantae; phylum Streptophyta; class Magnoliopsida; order Solanales; family Solanaceae; genus Nicotiana; species Nicotiana otophora. The sequence goes on along the minus strand of AWOL01S0009726.1, from coordinate 76,039 downwards.
AAGATCAATAACAACAAGAATGAAATAACTGAATTCTGTACAATTTCTCAAGGACTGGTAGTACAAGTCACGAGCGACTACGAATAAGATTACAATTTCAGTTTGAGGAAAGATACAACATATGTTTGAAATTAATATAAACAGAAATATAAATCCTAAACTACCGCGAACAAATTGTAGCTTGTATTTGGAGTGATGATACGTCTTCAATGTTAGGCCCACGAACTCCATAGATGTCCCTCGCCGAACATCTATAGTGTGAGTACAACCGATCCCATGTACTCAATAAGTATCTTGACTAACCTTGGTGACGTAGTGGCAAGGTGTTTTTACTCAGGAGATACTCAGTAATATAACGCGTTCAGTTAGATTTGCAATAGAAATAATACTAGAAATAATAGAGAAGAGTACAAGAATAAATATGTGAAGCAGTAAATGATTACTAAAAGAAATCATAATAAGTTTTCTCAATATTACAACCCATCCTTTTCTTAAAACGATAACAACCAAATAACAAAGTAACTCCACAAATCTTCATAGTATGAGGAATGTGTTCAAGATATCAAGTCAACTGGCACAACAACACCCTTCATGCATTTATCTCATCCTCACCAAATATATGAATGTATGTCAAATTAAGTGGCACGGAAACACCCTTCGTGCATTTATCTCATCCTCACTAAGCATATGTATAACAGTACCAAACAGGTAAAAGCAATTCCAATAACAGTAACAACAAAGTGGAAATACACATATAGCAATATCGAACAAGGCAGAGCAAACAGACAACGATAACAGACAGAGTGGGAAGCACAGAAGTAATGATAGCAATTAAGGTAGGAGAACATAAATTTCACTATCTAGCAAAGGAGAAGGTTTAAATGAGAGCACAACAAATGAGGAAAGGCATAGGTGTAAATATAACAAATAAGACAGAAAGCATGATTTTGACCAGATAAACAGATAGAAAGCATGGATAAAACTATAACAATTAAGGTAGGAGGCAAAACAACAACAACTCACATAGAAAGCATAGGTGTAGCAATGACAACTTGGAATGAAGACATAAATGTATATGCAATGGAACGACAACCCTTCATGCTTTATACTCTTCCTCACATGATAATGTATATGCAATGGCACGACATCACCCTTCGAGCTTTGCACTCTCCCTCACCAAGCACATGTATATAAATGAAAAGCAAGGTAGGAAGCATGGATAACATCAAGAAGAGTGGTTAAGCAAATACACCACATGAACATCAATCACAGCTCTCGAACCAATAAAAATTTAAAAAAACCTCAAGAAACCTATTGTTCAAGTATCTCGACAAAGCTCAAACATGCAGTTCAACATATGTATGGAACCCAAGTACCTCAAAATTACGGTCATAAACATGTATTTTGTGATTAGATATAGTGATGACCGAATTTAGCATATTAACAGTTTCACAAAGAGGTTGTCAAATTTAATCTAGTTATGACAACTTCAATCATGGTATCTAGCATTAAAATTCATATTCATATTATTATAGAAGTCAAGTAAAACATGAGGCAAGAAAATTACATAGTCCTACAAGGCACAAAGAATCTTATAATCCACCTCGAGCATGGATAACCCTCGGACATGCATATACGCTCGTCACATCTCATATACATCACCCTCGCATGTAGCAAATAATATTATTTTATTAACAAAAATTTTCCCAACAAATCTAGGCAAGACACTTATCTCAAGTAAGCTAAATCAATACTCTAAAAATTCCTTCCCATGCAAATCAACCTCCGGACGGCTCTAAGCTAGCCAAAATAACTTAATATCATAAATAAAAGCCATAGGAAACGGTTCCAAATAATAAAGCTTCGATCTATAACTAAAATTAAAAAAGTCAACCTCGGGCCCGCATCTCAGAACCCGATAAAACTCACAAATTCTGAATACTCATTCTGATACGAGTCTAATCATACCAATCTCATCCAATTCCGACCTCAAATCGGCCTTTAAACCATCAATTTATGATTTAGAAAAGATTTTACTAAGATTCCCAATTTCTTTAATTCAATTCATCAACGAATCGCTGAAGGAATCATGTAATTTAGATAAGTCTGAGTAAAAAATACTTAACCCAATCCAATTAGTGAAAATTCCCTCCAAAATCGCCTAAAACCGAGCTCCAAAATTTTGTGAGAAAAAGTAACCAAATTTTGAAATAAGTACAAATGCAGTGGCCGTCCGAGCCCGAATCAGATCCTAGATAATCTTGAAACTCACATTTGATAAGCCCAATATGATTCTTGTGCGATTACACCCAAGATAGGAATTTGAATCACCCAATTTTCCAAAATGAGGGAGATGTTATGTTTTGAAGTTTTAAAGGATGTCTGAAACTTTCAGGGACATAAATGGTATTTTTGTAATTATTTACATTAGAAAGAAACCATAAATAAGAAACTCTTCGTCTTGGCACCCAAAACTCATTCGGAAACTCCCAGACACTAACCTAGGCATTTCAATCATAAAACACGCTACGAACCTTCTCGCACACTCAAAACATCGAAAAGAGGTCATCTTGACTAGATATTGACCATGGTCAAACTCCAAATCCTTAACTTAACTAGTTTCTGCATCAATGAACCAATACACACCCGAGCCCCTCGGGACCTCATCCAATTATATCAAAAACTACAAATAAATTATCCTAAATTATCCAAAGCCTCAAAATACCCATGGGAACATCACAACAAAGAATCGAGGTTTAAACCGAATAGAATTTCTCTTAAGTTGTTAAATCTTCATTCTTTCAAAAGAGTATCTGAATAACACTTAAACACGTCGGATTACTTTCAAACTTTGCGCACAAGTGCAATTCAACTATATAGACCTATCCAAAGTCTCGGAACTCCAATTGGAGTCCAATAAAATCAAAGTTAACTCTTGGTCAAACTTATTAACTCTTAAGTTCTTCAAATTGCCAACTTTCGAGAAATAGAGTCGAATTCTTCTAGGAACCTCCAAAATCAAATCTGAATATACGTACAAGTTTAAAATCATCATACGAACCTATCAGAATAATCAAAACCCGATTCCGTATCCATTTACCTAAAAGTCAAACCTTAGTCAACTCTTCTAACTTAAATCTTCCAAATCGCGAGTCATTCTTCCAAATCAATCCCGAATGACTTGAAAAATGAAAGTTGCCCATACACATAAGTTATAATACATCATATGAAGCTACTCAATTGTAAAGACCCGACCGATCGTTTTGAGATTTAGCACGTCGTTCGGCGGTTTGAGGCCATGAGCAGCTTCACTTAAGGTATTATGATTTGTACGCATAGTCGGAATTTAATTTCGGAAAGTTTGGAGTTGATTTGGAAAGAAAATTCTAATTTCGAAAGCTTTAAGCTGGAGAAATTGACTAAAGTGTGATTTTTGAGTAGACGACCTCAGAATCGGGATTTGAAGATTCCAACAGGTTTGTATCATAATTTTGAACTTAGGCGTATATCCAGATCGGGGTTTGGATGCCCGGGAGCATTTCGGCGCCTATTGTGGAAGGTTGGCATTTGGAAGAATTCCATAAATTTGGGTTGAAGTGCATTTCAATGATATCGATGTCCGTTTATGATTCCGAGTCTGGGAATAGCTCCGTATGGTGATTCTAGTGTTGGGAGCACATCCAGATGTGGATTTGGAGGTCTGTAGGTCATTTTGGGGTCATTTGGCAAAAGTTAGAAATTTGAAGGTTTTTGAGAAGTTTGACCGGGAGTGGACTTTTTGATATCAGGGTTGGATTATGATTCCGGAAGTTGGAGTAGGTCCGCAATGTCGAATGTGAATTGTGTGCAAAATTTGAGGTCAATCAGACGTGATTTGATAGGTTCCGGCATCGAATGTAGAAGTTTGAAGTTCCAAAGTTCTTTAAGCTTGAATTGGGGTATGATTCGTGATTTCGATGTTGTTCGATGCGATTTGAGGCCTCGAGCAAGTTCGTAATGTGTTATGGGACTGGTTGGTATGATTGGTTGGGGTGGTTTTGGATCATTTGGAGATGTTTTGGAACTGCTGATGTTGGTGTCTGGTTTCCTTCTTCGTGAACGCGTAGGATGTCCCGCGTTCGCGAAGAAGAAATTTTGGGGTGCTGGATTTGACCTTAGCGAACACGAACGCGAGGCAAGGTCTGATCAAGCTTATGCGAACGTGACGCAGTGGTCGCGAACGCGAAGAAGGAAGGGGAGACGGGACCCTGAGCCATTAAGCCTTCGCAAACGCAAAGCTTAGACTGCGAACTCGAAGAAGGAGGGCAGTCGGCTAACGCGAACACGAAAGCTTGAACGCGAACGTGATGTTGTGCATGGTCAGGCCTTCGCGAATGCCACATTGGTCATGCAAACACGAAGAAGAACGGGTCTGGGCAGATTAGATTTAATACGGGATTTGGCCCATTCTCTCTCATTTTTCACTGGGATGGACGATATTTGGAGAGCTTCAAGGGGATATTTTCGTCATCTATGTCAAGGTAAGTGATTCCCACTTATTGTAAGTTAAATACTTGGATTATATACGGATTTAGACATGAAAATTTGTAGAAATTTGGGAGTTTGAAGAAAAACCTAGAAATTGGTATTCTTGTATTTTGATCACGAATTTGGGCATGAAATTGAGAATAAATTATATATTTGAGTTAGTGAGACTATGGGTAATGGTTATCTTCGAAAATTTTCGGAATCCGGGCACGTGGGCCGAGGGTGCTTTTATCGACTTTTCGAGCGGAGTTGCAAATTATTGTAAATTGATTAATTATGATTATTAGAGAATATTTTGATTGGGTTATATCTTATTTGACTAGTTTTGGAGCGACGGAAATTGGTTTGAGTTGTTGGAGCGGCTTGGAGCCGGTTATAGAATTGCGGAGCGAGGTAAGTCTCCTTTCTAACCTTGTAAGAGGGAATTTACCTCATAGGTGAACTAAATCAATATGTGCTCCTATTTGTGGGGGCTACATACGCACGTGGTGACGAGAGTCCGTGCGTAGAAACTATTATGATTAAGTCCGGGTAGTTTAGGACCCCAAAAGTATGCCATACATGTGATAATTGTAACCTCATTGTCAATTTAAATTGCTTAAATTATATCGAACTTGGTAAATAAATTTCTAAAAGGATTAAACTTGTTTTCTTGACGGTTAAAAGAAAAGTGACATTTCCTTTGGGTAATTTCTCCTTAATGAAATTCTTGAGTGATTGTTTGATTGTGTTTACTTTTATGGAATGGGCCGAACGTCTCGGCAGATTAAATAGATGCATTTATAGTTCGCGTCGTTCGACCCTCCGACAGTGCACAGTTTAATATTATGTTGGATCGGGTCGTACGACCTCGGCATGATTTGCGCATGACTTAATTGATTGATTTGGAATTATTGATAATTGATATGGCCTCATTGGCCGGAGATATAAATTGTTAAAAGATGAAAATAAATTTGAAAATCCCCTATTAACAAGAGAATTATTTACCTGCCTCATGTTATTGTATTTACCGTTGACTCATAAAATTCATAACTCATCATATCATTGGTATATTAATTATAGCCCATAGTAAGTGTCCGAGTCGACCCCCTGTCACTACTTCTTCAAGGTTAGGCGGGATACTTATTGGGTACGCATTGATTTACGTGCTCATGCTACACTTGCTGTACATTTTTGTGCAGGTACACATATGTTTAGCGGCCTTGTGAGCACTGAGGCGCCATTATGGCGGGGACTTAGGTGAGCTGCATTCTATACGACGCTCCGCAGCCAACAGAGTCTCCTTCAGAGTACTTATATTTCTTTATGTCCAATTTGTATTCCGGACAACTGTTGTATTTTATTTTACATTCCTAGTTAATGATCATGTACTTGTGACACCGGGTTTTGGGATGATTATGAGTTACACCGTATTGGAATTTTTAAAGATATTATTATGTATTTTGTAAACTCCATCTTCTACTAATTAATTGAGGGGAAAAACTATGATTTCAAAAATATTAAAATAAGAATTTACTAATTATTGGTGTTGTCTTGCCTGACAGTAGTGTCCGATGCCATCACGACCTTTAAGGAATTTTTGGTCGTGAAATCAATGTCTCAAACCGCTTAACGAAATATTAAATCTCAAAACGACCGGTCGGGTCGATATAAAATCTCGCCTTTTAATAAATCAAAACAATAAATAACATACACAACTAATAATAATTATATCAAGATTAACAATATAAGTGCATTGAATGGGTTAGAGAATTATTTTTTTAAGTTAGTATAGAATGTTTATCTTTACTTGATCTGTTCAATACATACAAAATGTACTAGCATAAAAAGTCAGAATTAAAACATTTTCATAATCAAGATAAATTATATTTAATATTATGCTACACCAATTATGATGGGTTGTCCAATCGTTCATTAGATTGTGAACATATATGTTATGACTTATAAGAACCGATGATTTAATGTCTTATGTATAAGTTAAACTCTGTACATTAAATCATCTACATATAATCAAAGGACATACAAACGAATACATGATCTATTTAAAATAAATTTTATTGAATTGAATTAATAATTAATTATTCCATAAATAATACTATAACAAAATACATGGTTTATAGTATATTCTAATAATTTTTCACTTAGACTCATAACCATGCGTCTAAAATATTAACACCCATTCCATCTACACTCCTATCAAAAGTCTTCTACGGCAAGCGTTGAGTAAACAGATCTGACAAGTTATTCTCTGACGCAATCTTAGTGACTACTACATCCCTTCTCTACAGTATGTCGCGAATTAAATATTTATGCTCAATATACTTTGCTCTTTCATGACTCTATGGCTCCTTCAAATTTGTAGCCGCACCACTATTATCACATTAAAGTGTAATTTGTGCTTCAATCGAGGGAACTACACCCAACTTTCTTAGAACATTTGCGAGCCAAACTGCCTCTTTGGCTGCCTCAAATGCTGCCACATACTCGGCTACCATGGAGGATATAAATACAATATTACTTTATGCTCCTCCAACTTATGGCTTTACCTCCTAGAGTAAACATATTTCCTGAGGTAGACCTTTCAGAATCTCTATCCGACTGAAAATCTGAATTTGTGTATCTATTGAACACAAGGTCATCTGAATGGTAGACTAACATATAATTCTTAGTCCTTTTCAGGTACTTGATTATATGCTTAACTGCAGTCCAATGTTCTTGCCTAGGATTAGAATGAAATCTGCTAATTTTGCCTACGACAAATCAGATGTCAAGTCTAGTGTATAGAATAACGTACATTAGACTCCCTAGAGCAGATGCATAATGGACCATCTTCGTCTTTTGTATCTCTTTAGCGGTCTTGGGAGACTAATCCTTAGATAGAGTGATTCCATACTTGAAAGGAAGCAATCCTTTCTTGAAAATATTGCATGCAAAACCTGGTGAGTATTGTATCAATATAAAAAGCCTGATATAAGCCTAATATCCTTTTTGTGTGATCTCGCATGAGCTTGATACCAAAAATATGAACCGCTTCTCCCAAATCTTTCATGTCGAAATGCGTGGACAACCATCCTTAACTGAACCCAACATGCCCACATTATTTCTTATGAGCAAGATGTCATCTATATACAAAATAAAAAATTTCACTTTGTCTCCATCCCATTTCATGTCTATGCAAGACTCATTAAGACATTGATCAAAATCAAAAGTCTTAATCAACTTTTCAAACCAAGTGTTCCATGACCTAGATGCTTATTTCAGTCCATAAATAGACCTTTTAAGCCTACTCATTATGTGTTCCTTGTCTTTTTCACGAAACCATCTAGTTGCATCATGTGGATGCACTCAACATGACTTCCATTAAGGAAAGTTGTCTTGACATCTATTTGCCAAATCTCATAATCATAATGAGTAGCTATGGATAAGAGAATTTTAATAGATTTAAGCATGGCTACGAAAACCTTTTCGCTAAAAGCCTTGCTTTAAAAATTTGCACTTTACCGTCTACACTTCTCTTTTTTTATAGATCCACTTACCTTCAATAGGTTTAACACATCAGGTGGTTCTATAAGATCCCAAACTTGATTAGAGTATATAGACCCTATCTTCGATTTTGTAGTAGCAACCCATTTATCAGCATCTTTATCTTGTAGTGCTTGGTCGTAATTGATAGGTTCAATATTAGGATCCTCAAGGATCATATCATATGATTCTCTCAAGAGCGTATACCGAACTAGCTGTCTTATTTCTCTCCCACTATGACTCTGCACTACACAAATTGAAACTATATTATTATGATCTTGTGATTGAACAACATCATTTTGAGGAACCTAAGTCTTCCATGCTATCCATATGGATATCAATAAATTTATCCTATTGTGTATTTTGCTTAATATTATTCCTACTACTTTCTGGTAGTGGAACTTCGGGCACTTGTCCTTGTGGGACTTCAAGTCTATTGACATTTCTCCCACTACCAAAATGCAATGGTATGTCAACTTCGTCTTTTGGAGTTTGTACTTGGTCATTTTGTTTTTTGGATGACTGAGTTTCCATTATTTTGCTTAGTTTCTGTAAAACAAGTTTACTTCTAGAAACATGATTCATCAAATAGTTCTCTTCAAGAAACTTGACATTTATGCTAATAATTACCTTATTTTCTTTCGGACTCAAGGAGAAACACTCGGCCTCAAGAAACCGTCATCCAACAACTCCTGCAAATGCTCCTTTAACTTAGCAAGAGACATACGATACATTGGAATATATATGGGTTGAGTGGCCGACACCAAATCAATACCAATGTCAATATCCCTATCGGGTGGCATGTCCGATAAGTCTACAGGGAACACATCTGGAAACTCTCCCACTACTGGGACTGAATCAACAGTGGGAGTGTCACAACTAACATGTCTCACAAAATTCAGATACGCCAAACACCCCTTCTCACCCATCCATTGAGCCTGTAGAAAAGAAATCACTCTACTAGGAATGTGACCCAAGGAACCCTTCCATTCCAACCTTGGCAACCCCGTCATAGCCAACATCATGGTGTTATCATGACAATCAAGAATAACATAATACATAGATAACCAATCCATACCCAAAATAAGATCAAAATACACAATATTAAGCAATAAAAGATGAACCATTGTCTCATAACCCTCAATGGTAACCACACAAGACCAATATACACAATCTACCACAATAAAATCATCAACCGGTGTAGACACATGAACAGGGATATCAAGGGAACCATAAGAAATATTCAAATAAGGAGAAAAATATGATGACACATAAGAATAAGTGGAACTAGGGTCAAATATTACTGAAGCGTCCTTGTGGCACACTAAAACCATACCTATGATCACATCATCTGCAACAACTACTTTTGGCTGCCCAGGAATGCATAACAACGGGCATGTCCTCCACCTAACTGACCTCCCCTTCTAGGATAGCCTCGAACATATTGGGCTCCGCCTATAGATGGTTGTAACTACGGGGGTCGGAATCATGGTCTCAGTCCCTGATGTGGTGCAATGCTCAAAATCTTGGGACAAACTCTCTTGAGATGACTTAAGTCTCCACGCTCAAAGAAATACCTCCTCTGGCGAGGCTGTTGGATTTGTGAATACCATGAGAACCTGAATATCCACCTGAACAACCCTAAATAGAGGGAGCACGATATGAACTCTGTGATAGCAGTGCATTGAAAGATGATTATCCTAGGCGAGCATTTTATGATCCATGGCTGACCGAAGAACTATGATGAACCCGATTGGCTGACTGAACATGATTGAAAGAACGACCTCTATTATGATGACCCTAGCCTCCGGATGACGCATCCCCAAAACCATATGAACCACGGGGCTTCTTGGCATCCCGCTCCTCTCTATACTGCCTAGGAATATGCTCTAAGTGCCTAACGATCTCCGTAGCCTGATGAAAAAGTAGTATCAACCTCGACCTATGAGGCCATCCCATACCGGATACCAAAGTTAAGACCTTTAATGAACCTCCTGACCATGTCCCTCCTAGTAGGGACCAAGAACACAACATATTGTTCCAGCTCGATGAACCTCATCTCATACTGAGTCCCGATCATACCCTCCTGACGTAAGAACTCACTATACAGTTCATCCTTGCGAGTATATGCAATAAACTTCTCCAAAAAAGAGTACCGAGACCATGTGAGTGATGCTACGCCATTTAGTCTGCTCAACTCATAAGTCTACCACCATCTATATGCTGACCCTGACAACTAGAAGGCAATAAACTCAACCCCATTGGGGACTAGACCCAAAGTGCACAGAATCTGATAACACTGATCAAGGAATCCATGTGCGTCCTAAGTAGGCTCTCTACTAAATTGGGGATGATGAAGTCTCTGAAATCTCTCAACCCTCTCATGCTCCTCAACAGTCAAGGCTTGGCTAAACTCGGGTTGAACTGCAATGACTGGCTGTACCGGCAGAACCCCCGATGTCTTATAACTATAAGCCAGGTGCCCTAGTATGCGTGTGGCAGGAGTTTGGGCTCCTCCCAAGACTGTGAGGTAGCTGGTGCAACCGAGATCATACCCGCTTGAGTCAAAATCTCATACATTCTCAAGATATGAGCCAAAGTCTTCTGGAGTTCAGGTGTAGCAATCGGTCCCTCATGTGCCTGCCCAGGTCCCACCGGCTCAACATGAGTAGGAATCTACTCCTCAACGGGAGCTATTGGTGGCTCCACAGTGGCTGCTCTAACAGCGCCTCTAATTGTAGTGCGTGCTCCACCCCTAACCCTGCCTCGACCTTGGCTTCTCCCGACTCTAGCCTAGGGTACTGGATCCTGCTCTGTTGTTCCAAAAGAATGTTTCCTCACCATATGTGAGAAAATAGAAGATAAAAGATCATGCTTCGAGATAAGAAAATATGCACAATATAGAGTAAAAGAACGGGAAGTTTTTCCCTAACAGTCTTGTAGCCTCTGGAAGAAAGTACAAACATCTCCGTACGGATCGTCAAGACTCTACTAGACTTGGTAAAACCTCGTGAAACGTAGGCAACCTAGGTCTCTAATACTAAGATGTCACGATCCAAAACCACCACCGATCATGATGGTTCCTAAACCACTTACTAGACAAGCCAATCATAAAATAATAACGGAAGAATAATAACAATTTCAGAATAATTAAGTGTAAAAGTCGAATAAGCATTGATAAATACCCAACTAATACAATAAATTCCAAGAGACTATTACATTGAGTCTTGAGCTCTAACATATGAATACAAGTCTAATAATACAATATGTTATCTGAATCAATAACAGTAATGAAAGGATTCAAAGAGACACCAGGGACTGCAATCAGGATGCAGCTTTACCTCTGGCCTCCAGAACAACATCTAAGAATCCTAATGCTCAAGTGGGTCCAACTCCTGGACCTGCACAATTAAGTGCAGAGTGTAGTATGAGTACAACCAACCCCATGTACTGAGTAAGTATTATGACTATCCTCGGTGAGATAGTGACGAGAGTGGCCAATAATACTCACTAATCAAACATGTACAATTCATGAATATATGTGTACACAATAACAATATTGAAGTCTAGGTAGAGAGTTCAGGTAAAGCCAATAGTGCACATAGAGAAGAGGTGCGCAAGCATTATGACCAGCTAACGGCTCAGCATATAGAGAAGATATGAATGTATAACAAGTCAAGATATACAATTCAACATACAGAGAAGATATGTATCGTGTTGCAATCTACCAAGTAAAATAACACCTAGAGAAGATATACATAGAAAGGCATGTATACATTCCGACACTAGCATATAAAGAAGATATGCGATAAAAACATGTATACATCCAATGACATTGCATATAGAGAAGATAGGCAAAGCCCAAACATTAATCAATTTCCATATTTTGTGTGTGCGTCATCACGAGAGAAACATGATAGGATTACCCTAGGTGGATGGACCCTTATCCACACACTACACAGACAACTCACGTGCCATGAAAACTCCACCCACACGGACCGCTCACGTGTTGTCATATCAGTACATATAATAGAAGGTATATAGAAGAATATATGTATACGAACAACGGATATCAAATCACATATTCATCTACTATGGCAAATAGAATGCTAAAGTGTATGCATGTGTGCAATGTACAACTGCAACTCAGATTAGGCAGGTATGCCATACAAGAACAAGTATCATGCTCAAACATGATATCAAAACCTATACATGGCCTCTAACATGATTCAAAGAGATCAGGTAGTCAAACACATGATCAAAATAGGAATCCTAGGAAGCACGTAATCAAAACAAGGCATAATAGAAGTCTAAGTCTAATCCGATCGAAATCATGCATAGAACCCGCACATAAGCTCGTCACCTCGCATATACGTCGCTTTTTACACATTCCAATTAGCCAAATAAGGTCACGTCATAAGAGGGTATTCCCTCATAACAAGATTAGGCAAGATACTTACCTCAAACAAGAACAAATCAATACTCCAAGAACTACTTCCCCTTAGAAATCACCTACACCTAGCTCGAATCTAGCCAAAAATAATTCAATAACGTCAAACAAAACTATAGGAATCAATTCCAAACAATAAAGTTTCAATCTATATTCAATTTCCAAAATATTAAAAAAAGTTAACCCAGGTCCACATGGTCAAAACCCGTGTCAAGGGACCATAACATCACGAGTCCAGATATGTGATTAGATTCGAAACCCAAGTCCAAATCGACCCTCAAATCCCCAAAATTCATCCTCTTAAGTAGCAAACCAAACCCCCCCCCCCCCAAGTTTTTCTTAAAAATTCCATTTAAAAAATGTACAATTCCACGAGGATTCAAGATTTATAGCCAAATCCAAGTGAAAATTACTTACCCATAAAGTAGTGATGAAAATCACCTCAAAAGTCACCTCTAACCGAGCTCCAAATCTCAGAATAATGAAAAAATGAGCTAACCCTTGTAAATATAAGATCTGTCGGTAATTCCGCATCTACAAACAAAAGCGTCGCATCTGTGACACTGCTTCGGAGCCCAAGGGTTGAATCTACGTGCTCCACTAATGCTGCAAGCCCTTCGCTCCTGCAGCACAGTGCATTGAATCTGCGACTCTACAGATGTGTCCAACCCCATCGCTGGTGCGTCTTCACACCTGTGATCCCCTCTCCGCAGAAGCGAATACTCCCCAATCATATCAACTTCACAGATGCAACATGTCAGTCACACGTGAGACCTCGCACATGCAGTTAAGATTCCGCAAGTGTGATGCACTAGAACCAAAACTACCCAAACCATTCCTAATGGTCCAAAACCAATCTGACACACACTCGAGTCTCCCGGGACCCAGTCCAATCATACCAAGATATCCTAATACCTTACTCAAACCTATCAAAAATCTCAAAACCCCAAAATTAACATCAAAACCAAGAATCGATAATCAAGATCATTCTATTATGTTTTAAACTTTCTAACTTTACCAAATACATCTGAATCATGCCTAACCATTCTGGAACCCAACCAAACACTGTACAAAAGTTACAATCAGCGAAATGAATCTACCCAAAGGCCCAAAATACCAATCGGAACCCGGTAACCCTAAAGTCAACTCCCGATCAAACCTATGAACTCTCCAAACTTTCAAATTGCCAACTTCTGATAATTAGAGAAAACCCCATTTAGAGCCTCCGAATCTAAATTCGAGCACACGCCTAAGTTTAAATTCACCATACAAACCTACTGGAACCATCAAATCTCGATTACGAGGTCATTTACTCAAAAGTCAAACCTTAATCGACTCTAGAAATTTAAGCTTCCAAAATAAGACTAAGTGACTCTAGTCACTCTTAAACCTCCTGAAGACAAACTAACAAATTTTGCAAGTCATAAAATAATAAATACACATACAAGAAGCATCAAATAGGAAAATGGGCTCAAATGCACAAAACGATCGTGGGGTCATTACAGAATTATTAGAATTCAAGAGGTTTGAGAAGTAGACCACTTTCTTGAGAAATTTATGCACTCGGTGGCCCAAATAAAATACATAAATATTTTGGCCTAACTCTCAACTTATTACCCGCTTTAGTCTTTTCCCCTCCATTTTTATAAGTTAGTTGCTGCACAAAATTTCAACACAATCTGGATATCTCCATTTTCTATCGAAGGTTCTAGGGCCACTCTCGAAAATCATCATATGGAATTTTCTGTTCCAGAGGCGGAAGAATATATTTAAATCGAAGTTGAAGGACTTTTTCAATGGATCTCGAATTTCAATCTTGATGCTTCCAGATAATTTGATTAGATCTTTTCGGTGGCTCCGTTTGGGATTTTGTAATGAAAATAAAGACCACCGGAAATGCTCTCGCTGATGCCAACCTCCGGCTTTCCAGCTACCCTAAACCTAGGGTTTACACTTAAAGTTTTGTTGGTTGCTGCTATTTGGAGTCCATTTTCTATCTAAAAATAGTGATTGAACACTATTTGGATGCTTGAAACTTTGTTACTCCTTTTTTTATTTGTTATTATTGATTGGAATGGAGTTTTATTTTATTATGGTAAAATGGTTGGTTGTTAATATGTTTTGTGAAGGTGGTGCGGCAGAGGTTGTGTCAAAATGACGAACATGGATTTTTGAGGTGGTATATATTTGTGTATATTACTATGTATATTTGTGTACTTCTCTCTGTGTATGTATATATCACTCAAGTATATTTGCTTATTCCTATGTATCTCTTATATATCTGTGTAAATGTATGTAGGCTTATGTGTGATATATTGTCACGATCAAAAATTTTACCAAGTCGTGATGACACCTAACCCAATCCGCTAAGTGATCCAACTAACACATGCTACTACTCAAACCAAATATCATCAATAAAAAAAAATAAGAATGCGGAAATTAACTCAACTAATCCCAGGAATGGGTGGTACAATCCTGAGCGACTAAGATTTGAATTACAATATTGTCACGATCCAAAATTCAATTAGTCGTCATAACAACTAACTCATCGCTAGGTAAGCCAATTAGCAATAATCCAATTCAAATGAGATTTACTAAGAAAATAAATGATAAGATAACTGAACTTTTATACAACAACCCAAGGACTAGTTGTACAAATCATGAGCTTCTAAGACTTAGAGTTTACAAAGCTAGTACGAAATGATATATTATTTGTTCGAAATATACATAAACATATTTATAAATCTAAAGCTATCAAGAATAAGAGACAACTATAACCGAAACACAGGTACATCTTCAGTGCCAGCTCCCGGCATACACAACAACATCGGCTCCAAAATCTACACGCAAGGTGCAGAAGTGCAGTATGAATAAACCGACCCCATGTACTCAATATGTAACAAACCTACCCTTAGGTGGATAGCAGCAACGAGCTCAGAAAACGGTCAGAGTCCAACTCCAATAGCCAAAAATAACTCGTAATAGTATAATGAAAACAATACAAGTAATAACTCAAAAGATATTATGCTCAACTCGTTCACGGTTACGGAAAAATAGACATGCTTTTTAGGTGTAACAGTAAAACCCAAATCTTTCACCGAAATCACCAAAATATGAGTATATCAGAAAACAATGATTTTTTCCAAACTTTCAACAACAAATAAGATATTTCATTATCCATTAGCATGAGGAAGTACATCTCTATGTAATCTCTACATGTCAATATGCATATCAAGTCATCAAATATCGTATACCGTCTAGCATGAGGATATACATCTCAATGTCTACATGTCAAATATATATGTTAAATCATGAATGTCACAATATTGTATAACATGAGGAAAAATGTATCTCTATGCCTAAATGCCAAGTATGCATGTCAAATGGATGATTTCACGGTGATATTCTGAGGTACTCTCACCCTCAACATACTCAAGTTGTCTATCTCATTTGCCCACTTCATCACACACACACACAATCACTCAGCACTGTACGTGTGCCTGGCTAATATGTCCCTCACCAAATCACGTGTATACATATCATTGTGCCTGCGCTCACTGCTGGTATGTCAGACTCTGGAGGGGCAGATCTTGCCCAGACGCTAATATAAAGCCTCTAAGGCCTGCTGCGGTGTGCAACCCGATTTACAATTATAAATAAGCAAATAAAGCTTGTTGCGATATACAGCCCGATCCATAATGATAATAATAATAATAATAATAATAAAGCCAATATGGCCTGCTGCGGCGTGCATACCAATCCACAACAACACTCACAACACGGCTCTCAGGCCCACCTCAACCATCGATCTCTCATGTCCTAAGGGCTCACAATCTCGTGCCACTCAGCCCAAACTGACATGTGATGTAACAGTGAATGATAAATAGAGACTGAGATATGATACGCAAATGATGAACCATGACTAAGTATATAATTGCAGTTAAAGAAGATAACTCAAAACAACAAAAATAACCTCATTAGGTCTTAATCGAATAAGCACACAGCCTAAACATGCTTTCTAACATGAAACACAACTCAATTACTTTAACAAATAGGAATTTCACAGATAAAACAAGACTGGATAGCAACTCAATACAAAAATCAACCCGGAACATGTTTACCATGGTGCACGCTCACACGCCCATCACCTAGCATTTGCGTCACCCCAACAAAACACAAACAACATGTTTCATACGGATAAATACCATCAATTCCAAGTTTAGAAGTGTTACTTACCTCGAATAAGCCAAATCCAACACCGAGCAAGCCAAACAATACTCTAGAAATGCCATCCCGCACGTAACAACCTCCGAACGGCTCAAAACTAGCCAAAAGTAACTCTAAGACATCAAATAATGCCTAACGAAACAATTCCAAATGATAAAGGTCGAATATTTACACATTTACTCAAAATCAACCAAAAGGTCAAACTCGAGCTCGTACCTCGGAATGGGGAAAATTTTTCAAAATTCGACAACCCATTCAATTACGAGTCCAACCATACTAATTTCTCTCAAATCCGACTCTGAATCGATGATTAAACATTAAAGATTTACTTTAGGAACGTTTTGACAAAAAAACCAAATTTCTCTTTGAAATCATTAATCAAATGCCAAAATTATAGATAGATTCATGAAATATAATCAAAACCGAGTAGAAAACACTTACCCCAATCTATGTGGTAAAAATTGCCTCCAAAATCTCCCAAATCCGAGCTCCCTAACTCAAAATGTGTTAAAATGAACAAAACCCTCGATTTATAACTTTTGCCCAGCTATTTTCGCATTTGCAAACAAAAGGGTTGCTTCTGCGGCGTCGCTTTTGCGACAAAACTTTGTTTCTGTGGAAAACACTGAAAGTTTGATCTTCCGCACCTGCGTAACAGGCTCCGCTTCTACGCGAGTGCAGGTGCGATACAAACCGCGCTTCTGTACACAACTTCGCTTATGCGATCACAGCTTCTGCTTCTACGCTACCGCAGGTACGGTCTACTTCCCGCTTCTGCAAAAATCTTTCTTCCAACTGTATTTTGCTTTTGCGCCCACATGACCGCATTTGTGGCTCTGCACTTGCGCCCAATATTCCACAGGTTCGGTCACACCATGTCCAGTAAAGACCAACCATCACACACGACTGAAAGATGATCTGAAACACGTCCACAACTCACGTGAGCCACTCGGAACCCCTTCCAAACGTACCAACAAGTTTTAACACGGGCCTACTCGAAGATTCAAATCACATATAACAATATCAAAATCACGAATCCCACCTCAAATCAATCTTTATGAACTTTTGAACTTTCAACCTCTAAAACTCGTGCCGAACCATATCAAATCAACCCGGAATGACCTCAAATTTTGCACACAAGTCCCAAATGACATAACGAAGCTATCCCAATTCCTGAAACCATAATCCTAACCTGATAGCATCAAGGTCAACTCCCGGTTAAAACCTTTGATCTTTTCAAAGCTCCAAATTGCCAACTTTCACCAAATAGCGCTGAAACCTTCTAGGACATCCAAACACAAATCTGGGCATACTCCTAAGTTCAAAATCACCATCCGAACCTAACAGAATCATCAAAACTCTGATCTAAGCTCAAATATACAAAAGTCAAACTTGGTCAACTCTTCTAACTTAAAGTTTCTTAGTTGAGAATGATTCTTCCAAATCAATCCTGAATTACTTGAAAATCAAAACTGGCAATTTACATAAGTCATAATACATCATATGAAGCTACTCAAGACTTTAAACAGCTGAACAGAATGCAAAAGCTCAAAATGACCGGTTGGGTCGTTACATTCTCGTCCACTTAAGCATACGTTCATCCTCGAACGTGCCTAGAGTCATTCTAAAGTTATCAATTTACTAGGTAACCTTACCATGCACATACTCGGGGGGTATCCTATGTCAACCCAATCCGTATAAGTCTGTCAACTCAACATAACCGAAGATTCTTCCTTCAACCTTAGCCCATAAACCTTGGAACCCAATTTCCAAAATCAGAAATTCCTTACAAGACATGAATCTTGCATCTACACACTCTATAAGTCTGAACAAGCTGTATCAAGCCATATAAATAACCCAAAATATAATGAGATGATATATCACATAACTCGTATACTCGTAGCAATAATTTTCGATCACAGTAGCTGCTCAAAAATAAACCTGGTACCGGTAATAAACCTCATATCAAATAAGATCTCAATCAAAACCTTTGTACATTGCGGATGATGAAAGAAACATGCAGAACTCATAACCACTCATCAGATTAACAAGTCACGGAGCTCTCTCTCGTCCGACAAGAACCAAAGCCAAATTGTAAGTCGACTTCTGATATTATTCTACTAAACATACCATAATAAAATCTGATAGCACCCATTCTAGGTCCAATGACCTTATCTCATCAAACAAATCTATTATACTGACATGCCACACCAATACAACCTAAAGCCACAAACTGTGAAATCTGTGTACCAATAAGCAACAATTCAAATGTACTCAAACATGGAAAATAACTCAAATAAGAGAATCGTCCTGCAAGTTCAACGAGTACCGCTGCAAACATAATATTATGAACCCGTCACACATAGTAGAACCAAGACACATGAATCTATCACAAGGATTATATCCCAACATAACCCCGGTGCAATGTGTGACCCCATCCAAACATCGGTCCATATGAAAATATCTCAAGCCACAATACTCAAAATCAACAACCATACGCAATTCGACATCAAGTACATGAAGTGTATGGAAATAACCATGGAGAAGAGAATAACACAATATACCACAACCCGTAAAGACTATAAGAAAGGCGTAGTTAACCATTCAACATCCCAATGACTATCTCGCTCGAATGTTGTCACAAGGCCCAAACAGAAACACATCTAGTGTATAATCAGCCAATGGATCTCCACCCATCGTAGCATAGAAGAGTGATGCATAAAACATATCAGAATACGAACAAGCTCAACTCTAACCGAATGACTCACTCCACAACACTAACCGTGCTAAGTCACAAATCTAGCTCGGTGTAGAATACACATCGTCATTGGGCCTACCAATGGGCCCCCAAATCAACTTCGGTCATCCATAAATAGATAAATAACCCTACAAAAAATCCACATAACCTAACCATAAAACATTCTATTGGTTGTCTAGCTTTGTTGTTGACCTAAGTGAAGGTTAGTTTTGAAGATTGACAAAGGAAGCTCAGGCATGAACCAGGTCCATCCATTATGTGCATAGACACAGGCAGATTCGAGCATGTGGGATGCACATGAAAGAGATAAGCTTAACTTGGTCTAATTAATATCTCCTGATCGAAAAGGGTTGCATAATTGAGAAGGAGAAGGACTCCTTAACTAATATCTCCTGATCGAAAAGGGTTGCATAATTGATAAGGAGAAGGACTCCTTAATCAAAGAGAACACTATCCAAGATAAAGGAAAGAGTTAGAGGTTGAGATCAACTAGAACTCTTCCATCAAGAAAGAGTAGCATTAGAACTTTAGTTATTTTCTACTCTACAAACTCTATAAATCGCAGGATGTTCTCATTCTACAGGTGACGCACAAAAGCAGAAGTTAAACGTGAATTGAGAGCAAAATAGCAAGGCATTTTGCAAGCAGTCCGTGTGTGATTCAAGTGTGCGAACCTGAAGCTACATGAACCAGATAGAAGAACCAGTTCTAAGTGTCTATCTTTTATTCTAGTTCAATTATAGTAGGTGATTTCATAGTGTACCTTTTAGCTTTATTTAGAGGCAATTTTAATAGGTACTCAGAGTATTCAAGTTAGAGTTAACTTGAAGTTGTCACAACAGTTAGAGGATGTGTGCCAAAACGGGATTAGAGTTAATCCTAGGTTTACAGAAGTGTTTTGTAAATGCAGTTTTTGGCTCAGTAATTTAGTGAAGAGTTTTGGGAAAATCCTACTGGGAAGTAGGTTGTGGTTTTTTCACCTTCTGAGTCAAGTGTTTTTCACGTAAAAATCCTTGTGTTCTTTAATTTCTGCATTTATTATTTTGCAACAGTAGTATAAGGAACACATAGAAGAACCGGGTCCTTCTATAATCTGTGCACGCGAAAAATTGGATGCCACACAAATCATCCCCCTCTTGTGTGGTATTGAAGTTAAAACATCAATTGGTATCAGAGCAGGTTATCCTTGAAGAGGCTAACACCTTAGGAGAAGATCAAGATAAGTGCACAACATGGAAACTGGGAAGGGCGATCCACTGTAAGGCCACCACTCTTCAACGACCAGTATTACTCTTGGTGAAAACACATGATGAGAGATCACATCATAGGAGGAGACTATGAGCTATGGGACATTGTCACAGATGGTCCACTGGCTACTATGAATATAAATGCCGAAGGAGAAGAGGTGCCAAAAACAAGAGTTGACTGCACTGCTGACAGCTTGAGAAAATGGGAGAAGAATACTAAAGCCAAGAAATGGCTTGTTTATGGACTCTGTCCAGATGAGTACAGTAGAATCCAAAGTTGTACCACTGCTAAGAAAATCTGGGACACTTTGCAAGCGGCCCATGAAGGAATACCTCAAGTAAAGAGGTCCAAAGGAACACTACTATATTCTCAATATGAGAATTTCACCATGAAGGAAGGAAAAACCATCCAAGAGATGTATACAAGGTTCATCACACTGACAAATGGACTTAAGTCTCTTGGAAGATTATTTCTGAAGAAGATAGAGTTGAAATGATTCTAACAAGGTTTCTGCCAGTTACTTGGGAGAGAAAAATCACTGCCATACAGGAATCAAAGAACATTGCCACTCTTAGGTTGGATGAGCTAATTAGAAATCTTACTGCTTATGAACTTAGAAGGCAAACCATGAAGATGGATGTACCTAAGAAGGAAAGGAGTGTTACTCAGAATCACTAAAGGTTCTGATCTAGAGGAAGATGAAATGGCTATGATCACAAATGACTTCAAGAAGTACCTAATGAGAGGAAAGGGTTCTTCAAGAAGTAGAGGCTACAACAAACCAAGGGTTACTGAAAAACAGACAAATGAAGGCTGCTACAAGTGTGGGAAAACTGATCACCACATCAAAAACTGCCCTCAATGGGAAATTGAATGGAAGAAGGAAAGAGCTGAACGAAGAAACGGAAAGAAGGAACAGGTTTATCCCAAGTAGAACAAAGGATCAACAAAGGCTATGGTTGCTGCTTGGGGAGAAAGCTCAGATGAGGACTCAGATGATGAAGATGGAGATGAACAGGCACTTATGGCAATTGGAGAATCCGATGAGGAATCTGAAGTAAGTATAATCCATCTAAAAGACAAGATTAAGTTTTTGTCTAAAGAAAGGCTATCTGAGTTACTTCTAGATTTCATTGATGAATCTGAGGATATAAACAATAAAAAGGAACAGTTGTCTAAGGAATGTGTGATTTTAAAAGCAAAGTGTAAGAACCTGGAACTTAGAGTTAGTGAGACTGTAAGTGAAAATACTGCTCTAAAGAACCAGGTTCATGCATTTGAATCAAATGTCCTAGAACTTAGATTTGAAAACTTAAAACTGAAATTAGGAACAAGTAAGAAGACATCTGATTGCACACAACTCATTCTAGAAGAAAATATAGGTAAACTAAAAGAGGAGTTGTATAAGAAGGATGAGAATATAAGAATTCTAACAGAGGATCTAGGCAAGGTCAAGCATGAACTAGAAAGAACTTGTAAATGGAACAGGTCCCCCGATGCACTTTCAGGGCTACAGGAACATCATAGTAGAAATAGAAGAGGAATTGGCTTTGGAAATCTGCCACCTAAATGGGATCCCAAAAACAAGTATCTCACACTTCCTGAGAACAAAATTTGCACACACTGTGGTAAGACTGGTCACAATAAAAGTGAATGCACTGCAAAAGAAAAGGCTAGTCAAAAGAATAAAAAGTTTGCTCAAGGGAAAGGGACCCAAACTAGTTTGGGTTCCTAAGACTAACCCCTAATTTCCTTTTGCAGGTCCAAGTGAATGGGAGCAGCCATATATGGTACATGGATAGTGGCTTCTCAAAGCACATGTCAGGAAGCAAGAACCAGCTCCTTTTACTTGAGGACCTCAAATGAGGTAATGTCTCCTTTGGAAATGGGAAGAAAGGTGAGATCATTGGGGTTGGTAAGGTAGGTAAGACTAACTCTCACTAGATTGAGAAAGTCTATTTGATAGATAGCCTAAAATACAGTCTAATTAGTGTATCACAACTGTGTGATAGAGGTAACTTGGTAGCATTCACCTCTTCTAAATGCTTTTTGATTAATCTTACCACTGACTAGATTGTTTTGCAGGGAAAAAGAGTGAACAATATATATATATATATATATTGTAGATCTATCCACACTGTCATAAAATGAACTCACTTGCTTAAATATGTTGGACAATGATCCTCTCCTTTGGCACAAGATACTTGGACATGCAAATCTGAGTCAACTCAACAAATTAGTATCCAAGGACTTTGTGATAGGACCGCCTAACATCAAGTTCAAGGAAGACAAAATTTGTGAGGCTTGTGTAAGGGGGAAACAAGTAAGATTCTCCTTTAAATGCAGGAAAGTGGTAAGTACCACCAGAATGATGGAACTGGTCCATATAGATCTCTGTAGTCCAATGAGAACATTAAGCAGAGGTGGTAAAAGATACGTGATGGTGCTTGTTGATGATTACTCTAGGTTTACTTGGACATTGTTTTTAACATCAAAAAATGAAGCATTTGACATGTTCACTTCTTTTGTTAGAAAAACTCAGAAATAACTAGGTAATCAACTTGCATCAATTAGGTTTGATCATGGCACTGAATTTGAACATGCTAAATTTGCTGAATTTTGTGATGAGCATGGCATAGATCATAATTTTTATGCTCCTAGGACTCCACAACAAAATGGAGTAGTTGAAAGAAAGAATAGTACACTTGAAGATATGGTTAGGACTATGCTTCTTTCTAGTAAACTGCCCCATAGCTTCTGGCCAGAAGCTGTAAATACTGCATGCTACATCATAAATAGATGCATGACTAGACCTATTGTTGAGAAGACTCCCTATGAGTTACTTAAAGGGAGAAAACCAAATATATACCATCTTAGGGAATTCAGATGCAAATGCTTTGTACACAACAATGGTAAAGACTCCCTAGGCATGTTTGATCCTAGAAGTGATGAGGGGGTATTCTTGGGATATTCTTCAGATAGCAAAGCTTATAAAGTCTATAACAAAAGAACTATGTGTGTTGAAGAAAGTATTCATGTAGTTTTTGATGCAACTAACATTCTTTCTGAGAGACAGGAACATGATGATGAAGCAATTGGGCTAGTAAGAAACTTAAATGAAACCACAGCCCAGACTGAAGCTGCACTGAAAGAAGGAATAGGTGATGGAACAGGTTCTTCCACCCAGAGCAACATGACAGAGGGAACAATACAAAGAGGTAAAATCCCCAAACCTCAATGGAACATGTCCATGAACTTGTTCCACAACAACAAAACACTGAAGGAATATCAAGGGGAAACCAGTTGGTTGTGAAACCTTACAAGTATCAAAGTTCTCATCCCACTGAGAACATAATTACTGATCTAACCCCTGGAATCAAAACCAGATCTTCATTAAAAAATATTTGTGCTTTTTATGCTTTCTTATCTCTTATTGGACCTAAATATATTGCTGAGGCTTTGCAGGATGCATGCTGGGTAAATGCAATGCAAGATGAACTCAACCAATTTGAAAGGAGTCAAGTTTGGGATCTGGTACCAAGACCCTTGGACAGATCAGTAATTGGGACAAAATGGGTCTTTAGAAACAAACTTGATAAAGATGGAACAGTTATAAGAAACAAGGCAAGATTGGTGGTTCAAGGATATAGCCAAGAGGAGGGCATAGACTACGATGGAACCTTTACTCCAGTTGCAAGGTTAGAAGCAATAAGACTCCTTATAGCCTTTCCTGCTTACATGGAATTCACCCTCCACCAGATGGATATCAAGAGTGCCTTCCTCAATGGCTATCTAAAGGAAAAAGTGNGTCAAGCAACCTTCGGGGTTTGAAAGCAAGAAAAGTCCCGATCATGCGTACAAACTTAACAAAGCACTTTATGGGCTCAAGCAGGCGCCAAGAGCATGGTATGAAAGATTATCAAAGTTTTTGCTTGAGCATGACTACAAGAGAGGTAAAATTGACAATACTTTGTTCTTGAAAGAATAAGGTAATGATCTCTTGGTAGTTCAAATATATGCTGATGATATAATCTTTGGAGCAACTACTGATAAGTTAAGTAAAGAATTTGCTAAACTAATGGGGAGTGAATTTGAAATGAGCATGATGGGTGAGCTTAATTTCTTTTTAGGATTACAAATTAAACAAAATTCAAATGTAACTATGATCCATCAGCAGAAGTATGTAAAAGAGTTGCTTAAAAGGTTTAAAAGGGAAGACTCCAAAGAAATTGACACTCCTATTGCAACAACTACAGAGTTTGATATAGATGAACCTGGTTCATCTGTTGATCAGAAGTTTTATAGGGGAATGATTGGTTCATTGTTGTATCTCACTAATAGTAGACCTGACATTGTTTTCAGTGTAGGCCTTTGTGCAAGATTTCAGGCAAATCCGAAGGAGTCTCACTTGACTGTTGTCAAGAGAATTTTGAGATATCTAAAAGGCACCACTAATCTTTATCTTTGGTATACAAAAGGTAGTAATTTCAATCTCGTGGGATATGCTGATATTGATTATGTAGGTTTTCTTGTGGATAGAAAGAGCACCTCAGGTATGGCATACTTTCTTGGCTCATGTCTTGTGTCTTGGGCCACCAAAAAGCAAAATCCAATGGTCTTATCTACTGCTGAAGCTCAGTATGTTGTTGTTGCCTCATGTTGTGCTCAATTGTTATGGATCAAACAATAATAAATAGATTTTGGAATTGATGTTGGTTGTATCCTAATTTTTTGTGATAACACTAGTGCAATTAGTATGACCAAGAACCCGGTTCATCACAAGAGAACTATGCACATAGATGTTAGGCATCACTTTTTGAGGGATAACTATGAAAATGGGTTGATCATTGTGAAATTTTGTGCTACTGACAAGCAAATAGCTGACATCTTCACAAAATCCCTAAGTAGAGATTAATTTGAAAGGAATATGTTAGAATTACGGATAATTAAGATCACCTAACAGGACCATTTCAGAATTCACAACGAAAAAATATTGGAAAAAAAATTTGGTTAGAAAATCTGTAAATTGTGTGTAATTAGATTAAATTTTGCTCAATCTCATACTTTCAATAGTATACTCTTGTGCCATGTGCTAAAATGACTCATTAATCTCTAATGATATTTTCTCTATTTTGGCAATATTAGACTTACACAAGAGAATTCTCAGTGAAGAACCTGGTTCATCAAGATTACTCGGTATGTTTTCTACACTCTACATAATTTGAAATAATAATATTTGGATCACGAGCTGCCGTTAAATACTCTCCATCTTCTCTCATCTTCCAAACACAATCCAATTCCCTTCTCTCCCATACCCAAGCACAAAAATGGCTAACACTCCTGAAAATCCTTCATCCCCACCAAAGGAAATCGCACCCACACCATCTATTACACCTTCAACCACACCTCTGTCTAAGAAAGAAAGAACTAAGATGCTTACTCGTAAGACTATAACAGGGAGAGCATTATCCAAGAAATTAGATAAACAATTGAAGGATGGCCAGGTCCAAGAACCTCAGAAATCTGAAGACTCATTTAAATCTGCTGAAACTGAATAGGTATCTTCTGGCCCTAAGGTTACTCCTGAGACAATTTCTGAAGTTGATACAAAATTGGATAATAGGTTTGTGCTGGTAGGGTCTATAGCAGGTGTTGAAACTACAGAGTCTGGAGGAATTGGTGGTAAAAATGAAAAAGAAAAAGAAAAAGAAAAAGAGAGCAAGGGTGTTCGAAGTGTTGTAAGGGGAAAGGGTAAAAGAGTGGTTGATTCTTCACCCACTCCTATGAGTTTAACCAAAGACACGTGCAATGGTTCAACTTGGGAAAAATATAGATGAACTTATTTCATCTTAACAAGAAATCCTCGTTGACCTACTGAAGAGAGTGACCGAAAGTTATAATCCAAAGAAGAAAGGGAGGTTGGTACAAGCAAGGATCATTTTGGGGCAAATACACTACTTGCTTGTGACTATGAAGTCCATGCCACTCCTAAAGAACCTGGTTCATCTAAGAAGGTACCAGTGAATATCAAGGTGCGAGCCTTGGTGCAAGAATGTGGGGCTAAGGATGCTGAGATTGAGAGGTTGAAGAAGAGGTTGGCAGAGGTGGAGACTGAGAGAGATGCTCTCATAACTTAGCTGGCAAGATAAAAGGAGAAGAATGATGGCATTCTTCAGGATATGCTGAAACTCCTCCAAGCCAAAAAACCAAGCACCTAGTTCTTCCCAGTCTTCCTTCTAGCCTAGTATAGATCAACCAGTGACCCGGTTCGGGATTTCTTTTGCTCACGTTTCCAGTGTTTTTATTTCTTCTTATGCTTTGTGGTAGAATCTTATCAATCATCAATGAAATTCACTATCTTTTGCTCTAACTGTTTGTTTATATTTTTTTGATGGTTAAAATTCTTAGCTTGATCTATGATGATTAATCCATGATTGCATTTGAAGTAGCCCCAGTGGCCATGAGTAAGTTTTAAAATCTGGTTATCTCACTTTTTTATGTAACTTTTCGATGATGCCAAAAGGGGGAAAAGGGTACAGGTACAGGTTGTGCTTGAACATTGATGTTTATAATCTAATGTACTTGGTCCTTGATGATAAGTGATAAAAGTAAAAATGTCTCTAACATTGTGTTGATGTTGAGCTAAGTTGAAATAGGGCCAAAGTTTATGAAAAGCACAGAGTTTGTCATCATCAAAAAGGGGGAATTTGTTGGCCTAAGTGAAGGTTAGTTTTGAAGATTGACAAACGAAGATCAGGCATGACCAGGTACCATTGTGTGCATAGACACGGGCAATTCGATCATGTGGGATGCACATAAAAGAGATAAGCTTAACTTGGTCTAATTAATATCTCCTGATCGAAAAGGGTTGCATAATTGAGAAGGAGAATGACTCCTTAATTAATATCTCCTGATCGAAAAGGGTTGCATAATTTATAAGGAGAAGGAATCCTTAATCAAAGAGAACAATATCCAAGATAAAAGAAAGAGTTAGAGGTTGAGATCAACTAGAACTCTTCCACCAAGGAAGAGTAGTATTAGAACTCTAGTTATTTTCTACTCTACTAACTCTATAAGTCGCTGGATGTTCTCATTCTACTGGTGACGCATAAAAGCAGAAGTTAAACGTGAATTGAGAACAAAATAGCAAGGCATTTTGCAAGCAGTTCGTGTGTGATTCAAGTGTGCGAACCTGAAGCTACATGAACCAGATAGAAGAATCAGTTCCAAGTGTCTGTCTTTTATTCTAGTTCAATTGTAGTAGGTGATTTCATAGTGTACCTTTCAGCTTTATCTAGTTGTCGCAATAGTTAGAGGTTGTGTGCCACAACGGGATTAGAGTTAATCCTAGGTTTGCAAAAGTGTTTTGTAAATGCAGTTTTTGGCTCAGTGATTTAGTGAAGAGTTTTGGAAAAATCCTACTGGGAAGTAGGTCGTGGTTTCTTTACCTTTTGAGCCAGGTGTTTTCCACATAAATATCCTTGCGTTCTTTAATTTCTGCATTTATTATTCCGCAACAGTAGTATAAGGAACACATAGAAGAACCATGTCCTTCTATAATCTGTGCACGCAAAAAATTAGACGCCACACAAATCACCCCCTCCCCCCCTGTATGGTATTAAAGTTAAAATATCATTTGTCCATATTTACACAGTCTGCAACCAAGAAACAATCTGCCTCTGAGATTCCCAGTCTCCAAACCACAAGAACACATGAATCACCATAGTCGATCCCAACTCCCCCACTCGAATGACTAACACATCACTCATACACAATCATCCAACAGGAAATACTTCTATAATTCTCCCGCTCCACAAAACAAAATCTGAACATAAGCAGTCAATCAACCAGGCGAGTATCGCAATACCAATGAAACATCAGTAAGTCAAAACACAATGCGCCTTCTGAAATGTACACTCTTCTCAGGTATACCAAATAGTGCCAACATTTTTCTCACCAGCTGAAATCGTCCATGCTGCATAGCTCATGACCCTCCTTTCGAAATTGAATCGCAACCTTGTACATGTAAATCTCAATCTTACGCGATGCACCGCATCTATCATGCCATCATATGATAAGATGAGAACCCCACTACTAACTCTAAGTCACAAGCAGTATACATACACAATTAGCAACGAACCTTTCACTTGATCTCATCTAGGAGGAAATCATAATACGCAACATGCTCCTCACGTCGGTAGGAAATATCCATCTCAAACCGTGGTAGAAATCATCGAGAATCTACGAAGCCCATTTTCACATAACCAAGCCATTAGAACTGAATCCCTCTAACTTAACCAAGTCACGCAGGTCACCTGTCACAGCCCAAAATTCACTATAAGTCGTGATGGCGCCTAATGCCGCCGTCAGGCAAGCCAACGGTGATTTATCTATTTACTTACTCATTTTATTACTTTCAAAATCATGATTTTTAATAAGGAAGGAGATTTACACTCCTAAATCCACGGGGACGTACAACATATGCAGTTTATAAAATAATTGAAAGGTGTTAATGATGTACGAAACCATAAGCATCAACAAGTATAACCCCAAGACCCGATGTCACAAGTGCATAAGTATTTTCTAAGGAGTACAATAATAATACAACATCTGTCCAGAATGTAAAGAATATAAGATAAAGTAAATAGTACGATGGAGACTCAGTGGACTGCGATGCGCAGCCTGAAATACAGCTCACATAAAGTCTCCTCAATATGTGCACCCACGCGCCAAGATGATCACCAAATGAACTTGTCAGATCCTGCACATTTAGTGCAAAAGTGCAGCATGAGTACGTAAATCAACGCGTACCCAGTAAGTATCTAGCCTAACTCCGGATAAGTAGTGACGAAGGGTCGATATCGACACTTACTAGAGGTCCAATATAATAATATAATAATTCATAACAGATATGAAGTGCACATCGACATTTACTAGAGGTCCAATAAAGTATGCATTTCTCAATCTTGTATTCTACATTAACAGCTCAGAAAATGCCAAGTGCCAATGTCAAATAAATAAGGAATACCATATAAAATGTCGGGCATCAGTGTAAAGATTATCTCGTAAATATTCAGATTACTGGCGATATAACGCACGATTCTGTCGAGGTCATTTGGTCCGATCCAGAATAATGTGGACACTATTGAGGGTCGAGCGGCATGAATCATAGATGCATCTATTATACTGCCGAGTCGTTCGGCCTTCTCCACAAGAAAGGAATGAAGTTACCGAATTACGTGACACGTGTTTACAATACAGTACATGAGCACAAAGTTAATATAATCTTTACCATTTCTCAAACAACTCGCCCACAACTCAAAGTGATAAGGCTCGGCCTAGTATACATATATTTATTTCTAAATCAATTTCAATTATAACTTCAATTAATTAAGCCAATATAATGAGTTCAAATAATTCAAATATTACATGATAAGGTCCCAAGTCTACTCGGACATAAATATGCTTTAGCTACGTATAGACTCTCGTAACCTCGTGCGTACGTAGCACCCACAACTAGTTGCACATAACAATAGATATCACCTAGGGGTAGTTTTCCCCTCACAAGGTTAGACAGAAAACTTACCTCGCTCCGAAGTTCCAAACTCGGCTCCAACGCCTCTCTAACTCTTCAATTCAAGCCAAACGATCCGAAACTAGTAAAATAATGTGCAAACCAATAAACATATACTCCAATACTCGTAATAAATCGATATAAACAAATTCCCTACTCTTCTAAAAAAGTCAATAAAGTTAACCCTCGAGCCCACGTGCCCGGATTCCGAAACTCTTCGATGATAAACATTACCCATAACAATACGAACTCAATTATATGATTTATTCACAATTCCATATCCAATTGCGTTGTCAAAATATCAAATTTTAGGTTTTCTACCCAACTCCCATAATTTATACGAATTTCCATGTCCAAATCCTTATAGAATCCATGTATATAACTTACAATAGGTGGGAATGACTTACCTTGACATAGATGATGAATGTCTCCCCTTGAAGCTCTCCAAAATGAGTGAAATCAGCAAAAATCCCAATTGAGCAACATATATTCTGCCCAGGCGTGTTTGCACATGCGGGCACCCCAGCCGCACCAGCGGCTCCGCTTCTGCGGAAAAATGTCCGCTCCTGCGGAAGTCACTTAGGCCCCGACCAGCCGCACCTGTGGCCCAAAGCTCGCACCTGCGAGGACGCTTCTGCGGCCCTCCTCTCGCTTCTGCGCCTGTGTAACCCCTTCCACTTCTGTGGGGCCAGTCACATCTCTTCAACTCTGCATCTGCGGAGCCTCATCGCATCTGCGGGCTCAGAGATGCGAAAATCCTTCTCGCACCTGCGACCACTACCCAACTATCTCAGGACCGCTTCTCTGACCCCTTGGCCGCTTTAGCGGTCTCGTACCTGCGACCAAATACTTCGCACCTGCGACCAAATCCTTCGCAGGTGTGTTCGCACCAGACCAGGTGCACCTCAGCAGTTTCCCTAGTCCAAACTCAATCCGTTCCAATCCGATTCGCACCCGAGGTCCCGGGGACGCCGTCCAAACATACCAACATATCCCAAAATACGACACGGACTTAGTCGAAGTCTTGAACCACGTCAAACAACATCCAAATTATGAATTGACGATCGAAACCTTCTTTACACTTTCAAACATTCAAACTTGCCGAACGCATCCGATTTACACTAAACTTTCTGGAATGACGCCAAACTTTACGCACAAGTCATAAATCATGACACAAACCTATTCCAAGGCTAGGAATCCCAAACAGACATCCATAACACCAAAGTCCACCTCCAACCAAACTTAGGAAATTGTAAAACCTACAAAATGCCAACTTTCCATAATAAGCGTCGAAATGCTCTCGGGTGATCCAATACTCAACCCGAACGTACGCCCATGTACGAAATCATCATACGAACCTATTGGAATCTTCAAATCCTGATTCCGAGGTTATTTACTCAAAAGTCAGACCTTAGTTAATTCTTCCTACTTAAAGCTTCTGAAGTTAGATTTTTCTTTCCAAATCAACTCCGAACTTTCCGAAATTCAATTCCGACCACACATACAAGTGTTAAAACATGAAGTGAAGCTACCCAAGGCCTCAAACCGCCGGACGACCCGTTAGAGCTCAAAATGACCGATCGGGTCTTTACATTCTCCCCCACTAAAACATACGTTCGTCCTCGAATGTGCCAAGAACTGCTCCGGAGTTGTCCAAAATCACTGTTCAACATCTTGTGCACCTACTCGTGACACTACAACCCAGCTGAGCATATTAGCTCGAGTAAGACTGAAGATCCTCCTCTTTATTTAGTGAATAAGCCTTAGAACCAAATTCTAAGTTCCGAATTTCTTTACAAGACCTGATTCTAACTTACGAACACTGTATCAATCACTACACACTACACCAAAACATGATCATGCACATATGCTGAAGTCACACTATGCACCGCATAAGTCGGTTGCCCATAATAACATCCTCTGACCACAACATCCTCATGACGCATATAAGTCCTCTTCCAACTCTCGAAATACTACCACAATGGAAGAGATGTATAGAAACTAATAACCACTTGCTGACTCAACAAATCATGGAATCTCTCCTCCTGACAATGACCATTACCTCATTCTAAATCGAATGACGGTATTTACTCTTTAATATACCCTACATAACTCTGATCGCACTTATCCCAGGTCCAATAACCTCGTCTCACCCAGTACAAGCTACTCAAGCAATGAGCCATCTCAAACACTGCCAAAAATCCCATATGACGCCCACAATGCGCCAACAAGCTACAAACTCGAATGTGATACATAAGGAAAAACGAACTCTGGAAAAGGACTACCCTACCCGCGTAATGAACAAAACGGTCCAGTAGATTCTATGAACCTACCTCAGGG
Source organism: Nicotiana otophora (assembly GCA_000715115.1). NCBI lineage: Eukaryota > Viridiplantae > Streptophyta > Magnoliopsida > Solanales > Solanaceae > Nicotiana > Nicotiana otophora. Next base: position 43,393 of record AWOL01S0009726.1, on the reverse strand, counting down.
ATGAAAAACAAGGCACACAAAATAAGTGTAAGGAACTATACTCAACATCTTACTATTGCGGCGTGCAATCCGATCTAACATGACACTGTTGCGGCGCGCAACCCGTTCCATGCAATATGCCCGTGGCGGCGTGCCACCCGATCCCAACAATATACCTTTAGCGGTGTGCCGCCCAATCTGCACATAACAATCAGGAAGAAAACACACATTAAGCTGTAATACTTATACTTATGAAATGCCCGAATTTTGACCACAAGCATGCCAGGTGCAAAAGACAAATCCCTGGGGAGACGGATAGTGTCATACGTTACAAAACTCAAGTAAGACTAAGGTGCAATAAATGACATGCATCTCGAGAGCCATCTTGCTCATGTAACACCACAAATAACACAGGATCACAACACATGTGCAAATAATCAGGCCGTCTCACAACCCACCTGACACAATAGAGTATTACATGGAATAGTTGACGGCGGGAATAACATCTAATGCCCGACGACTCCTCCGTAAGCAATGCTATGACTAATGAACTCATCCGACCTGACGTAGAGCACACATTCACGTTAGACCCACTAACAGACCTCAAGCTGTTTCTGATCATACCATACTAGCCAATAACCTTCCATGGATCCATGATGACCCCGTTCAAGACACATACGAGCAGCCGTCCACTCCGGACCAAACTCCCACAGTTCACAACTAAAGGAATAGTATGAATAACTGGAACCAAGGTCAAATAATATGGAAGCATCTTATGGCATACTGAAACAGTACCTGTGATCACTGCGTCTGAAGCAACGACCTTCAGTCTGGTGGGAAAAGCATAGCATCGAGCATGACCACCACCTGACCGGTCTCCCCCTCTAGGGTGACCTCTAACTGCCTGAGCCCCACCCCGAGCTGGCTGATAGGGTGGTGTGCAGAAGACGTAACCTGACCCCTCTACTGAACTGGACCTCCAAAATGTCGGGGACACTGCCTCCACACATGTCCAAACTCCCCGCACTCAAAGCAACTCTGATCCATCCATGGTGGGGGAGACTGAATCGAAAAACCAGAATAGCTACTAGAAAGACCTGGTAAAGATGAACCCTAAACTTATGAAGCACTGGATGAACTCTGAGCTGTGAGGGCACTGAGAGATGACTGACCCGGAAGAGCACTATATGAAGCATGGCTAGCTGATGCACCACGATGAACCAGATGAGCCATCTGAGCGGGCCTATAAGGACGACCCCTGCTGTGGTGGGATTGTCTTCCAGATGAGGCATTACTGAAACTACCTGAACCATGAGGCCTCTTGGCCTCCCTCTCCTCACACTTCTGACTACGAACCTGCTTAACCGACTAGCAATATCAACCACCTCATCGAACCTAGCACTAGATGCGATCTCCCGAGTCATGACGAAGCGCAGTCCATATATGAGGCAATCAGTGAACCTCCTAATCCTCTCCCTATCTGTTGGAACCAACCAGATCCCGTGACGAGCCAACTCTAAAAATCTCATCTCATTCTGAGTCACTGACATATCCTCTTAGTGTAACTGCTCAAACTGCCTACGCAACTCCTCTCTGCGGGTCTATGGAACAAACATCTCTAAGAAGAGAACTGAGAACTCATGACACATAAGTAGTGCACCGCCGGCTGGACTACTCAACACATAGGCCTCCCACCATCTGATGGCTGCCTCTGACAGCTGAAAAGTAGTAAGTGAGACTCCACTAGTCTCCAGAATACCCACCATGTGAAGGATCCGCTGGCACCTGTCCAAAAAATATTGAGTATCCTCTGACTCAACCCTAATGAAGGCCTCCCAAATCGCTCTAGCCTCGTTTTCTCCCCATTACTCATAGGTAGACCCACCTGGGCCTGAGCAACTACAACCGAGTGGGCTTGTAGTACCCTCGATGTCTGAAGTACCTAAACCACCTACTCTGGAGTACGAGCGGCGGGACTCTAAGAACCTTTCTCGGCCTGAGAAGTGGCTGGTGTGGCCTGAACTGAAACTGCCTAATCAAGGATAGTGCACACAGTCAATATCTGGGCCAAAGCCTCCCGAAGGCCTGAAATCACAATAGGCATAATTGGTACCTGCGCTGATCCGACCGGCTTAGCTACATCCGGTATCTGCTCCTGAGTTGGAGCAACTGGTGGCTCCACAGGTGCTACACTAGCTGCTGTACAAGCTGCACCTCGGCCTCTACCACGACCCCGGCCTCTCGCGACCCTAGCTGGTTGTACTGGTGGCCGTCTGCCCGATCCAGTCACGCGTGTCCTCACCATCTGTGAGAAAATAGAATAATAGAAGTTTAGTTTTCGGAATCAAAAAATTTGCATGACAAGAATACAAGAAAGTGAACTTTTCTAATGGCTCGGTAGCCTCTCGAAGATAAGTACAGATGTCTCTGTACCGATCTGCATGACTCTACTAAACCTGCTCATGAAACATGAAACCTAAGCAACCTATGCTCTGATACCAACTTGTCATGACCCAAATATCAACATGTTGTGATGGCATCTATCACAGTACTAGGCAAGTCGCCAATAACAAAATAACTACGCATTTTAAATTAAAAACATGATGTAATAAGTTTAGCAATGAAAAATCTCATAAATAACAGATAAGAATAACTGCAACTTAACTACAAAATTCGGGTGCCCCCGAGTATATGAGCTACTTAGTATCAACACAGTCTAAATTTCAAATACAATTATCTAAAAAATAGAATAGTACATAATAAAACTGAAAGGAAAGAGAGTCGAGGTTTGCGGGTGTCATAGCAGCTATCTCAATAGTCTCATGGCAGATATTCATCCAAGTCTAGCAACCGCCGAGTCCAGATGTACCTAGATCTGCACACGAAATACAGAGTGTAGTATGAGTACAACCGACCAAATGTACTCAATAAGTAACAAGAATAACTTTGGGCTGAAAGTAGTGACGAGCTAAGAAAGGTACAGTCCAAATCCCGATAATAACAGTATCGATATAACGGAGAAATGATAGTAATAACTCGGAAAAATCATATAATCAATTCGTACACAGTATAGAAATGTAGACATACTTTCAAGTTCAACAATTTAAGCTCAATACGGATAAAATATGCCAAGTATAGCCAGCATAAGAACTGTCACGTCTCTATGTCTACATGTCAAATATGCATGTCACATGTAATGCATCATAGTAATAGACTCATGTACTCACACCCTCAGAGTACTTAGTCTTGCTGAGCACGCTCAATCACTCAGCACACTTAATCGCTCAGCACACTCAATCACTCAGCACTCTCACTCAACACTCAACAGCACTTGCGCTCACTACTGGTATGTCAGACTCTGGAGGGGTAGATCCTCTCCAAGCAGTAACATAAGCCAAAATGGCATGCTGCGGCATATAGCCCGATCCCTTAAATATCACTCATAATCCGGCCATCAGGCCTCAACTCAGTCATCAATCTCTCCATTCTCCCGGGCTCACAAATCTCATGCTAATCAACCTAAACAATGATAACATGATGTAACAATAAATGATAACAAAGACTGAGATATGATATGCAAATGATGAATGTGACTGAGTGCATAATTGTAATTTAAGCAAATAACTCAATAGCAGAAATGGCCTCAGTGGGTCCCAAAAGAATAAGAATATAGCCTAAGCATGATTTCTAACATGGATCACAGCTCAATTACTCTAACACATAGGGATTAAATGAATAGCTACAAGATTTGATAACTATATAGTTCCGCAGAATCAACCGAGTCATAATTACCATGGTGCACGCACACACGCCTGTCACCTAGCATGTGTACCACCTCAACACCAACCACATAACACATATTTCAGGGATTCATACCCTCAGTACCGAGTTTAGAATTGTTGCTTACCTCAAACCGTGCAAATCCAACTCCACCAAGCTGTTGCCTTGTTAATCGGCCTCCAAACGAATCGAATCTAACCACAAACAACTTAATACAATTAATACTAGCTATAGGAATCATTTCCATACGATAAAGCTAAGGTTTTTAACCAAATTCAAAGTCAACCCAAAAAGTCAACCCCAGGCTCGCATCTCGGAATACGACCAAACTTACAAAATCCGAACACCCATTCAATAATGAGTCCAAACAATACTAAAATTATACAATTCCGACCTCAAATTTCCTTTCAAATCCTCAAAATATAGCTTATGAAGTTTTCACAAATTTCTCCTAATTTATCCAACCCAAAACACTAATTAAATGGTATATACAATGATGGATTCATGTATAGTAAGCAAAATCCGAGTTAGAATCATTTACCCCAATCAACTCCTTGAAAATATCTTCAATAATCTCCCAAAATCGAGGTCTCTACTCAAAAGATGAAAAAATGGAACAAAACCATCGATTTGGAAATAATATACTGCTGCTTAGTTTCCCTTCTTCGCGAAAGCAGAAATTACATCGCATTTGCGAAGCACAAAAATCTCAGTTGTGAAATTTCTTCTTACACGAACGCGAGACCTCCCTTGCGAACATGAAGACGACAAGACCTATGCGTACGGAAACGCGAATGCAACCCCTCTCCCGCGAACGTGAAGGCTTAAATGCCTGTGCCCAATCGACCTCATCCTTCTACGCGAACGCGAGTCCTCTCTCACGTTTGCGATGCACAAACTCACTAGACCTTCGTGAATGCGTGGCCTTATTCACGAAAGCGAAGAAACAAATCCTCCTTCCCCTAAGCAACACTACGTAAACGTGATCTCTTTATCGCGAACATGATGAAGGCTGCACCAGATACCAGATCAGCAGTCCTAAAACGCCAAAACTCTATCTGAATCAATCTGAATCTCACCTGAGGCCGACGAGACCCCATCCTAACATACCAGCACATCCTAAAACATCATACAAACTTAGTTGAGGCCTTAAATCACATCACATAACATCAAAAATACAAATCGCACCCTAATTCAAACCTAATGAACTATTGATCTTCCAACTTCAAAAACCAATGCCGAATCACACCAAATCAACTTTGATTAACCTAAAATTTTGTACACAATTCATAAATGACACAACAGGCATATTCCAACTTTCAAAACAAAATTTCAAGCTCGATAACAGCAAAGTCAACTCTCGGTCAAACTTCTCAACTTTTCAAACCTTCAACTTTTCAACTTTCACCAATTCGTATAAAAAACGCCCTACGGACATCCGAATCAATATTGATTCTACATGTAAGTATTGGAGAGGTGCAAGAAATGACTTCGTGTTCACAGAAGATCCCTTCAGAGCAAGCATTTCGGGTTGAGTTACTTTTGGGTTTGGTAGTCTGCGTGATTCAGTTGAGTTAGAGGAAATCAGTCCTGATGATTTGATTATGTGTTAATGGGTTTCGAATAATTCATGATGGTTATGGATGCAATTCGGGATTTTATGTCTTCTGCGGGTAGAGGAGGTCTGTTGTGTTGTGATGTTCTTCCCGATTAGGTTAAGTAGGAAGTTTCTAGTCGATAGGGTGTTTATCCTACTGGTAGTTTAGAGTTGATTATGAGATTTTCGTATTTTCATTAGTTGGTATTGATAGTTGCAGTGAGCCATGCGACATTGAGATCTGCACGGGCAAGGTTGCTGTTGGCGACTAATTTTGACCCTTCTTTTTAAAAATTAATTTACTTATACTTATTGATTTACAATAAATATGTTGAAAATATTTTCTAATCAATAACACTTATTCGTATATAAATTAATAATGTTAAAATAAATAATTTAGTATTACATAATTATAAATATATTACTCTTACTATTTTTAGGCCATTGAAATAACCTTTATATTCATTACATAGGTCTTATAATTAATTTTAAATGTTATTCCTTAATATTAGTAAATTAGCCTACTATTTCAAAATAATCCAAAATTAGTGTCATAAATTGGGAAATAAGATATTTTAATAATTAATTATAGCAACTAGTAATATATTTTCTGATTATTTATATTTTATTTAAATTAATTAGGTTTAATTAAATTAATTTTAAAGAGGTTCAAGACTAAATGGCTACAATTGCAATTGCACAATTAAATACAAAATGGCTATCTCTTAAATCAAAACCATCCCAATACACAGCCCAATCCACATCAGACCCAGTCCAGGTCCAACTCCCTAATCCACGATGGCAATCCGTGCCACCCTCCCTGAACCAATCAAATCGTGCTACACCACCCATCTCCACCACTCACACAAAAAACACATATATATCTGAGCTGCTAATTCATTTGATAACCGGTCCACACATTATCTTGTTTTTTCCTTTAATTTTAATGCTAGCCATGTCTAATCTCCGTCCTTGAAACACGGAGATCCAACGACCCGCATATTTCATCATTTTGAAACTTTAACCCTTGAATTATCAAGGTTGTTGATCAAAAGATCCAACGGCCCAGATCTCTTTCACCGCTCTTAACCCTAGAGATGACCTAACCTATCCTAAATCCTAAATCATTTGTCTCTTGACCTAGCCTCCTCCTTTCCCCTTTCCTCTCTATTATCTCAATTCCCATCATCCTAATCAATAAAAAAACTTTGCACAAATTCGGGCTAGGTCTCAAATCGTCTAGGAAATCATATCTTTTGTCCTCTGACTCCACGAATCTCACCGGTTTCTTCTCGTTTTATCACACAAATTCAAAAATCCCTAATTTGAAACCCTAGACTCAAATATGAAACTTCAAGTCTCCAGATTTCCCTTATGCTCAATCAAATTTGAGCATGCATGAGCGAATATCAATGCCTCATTATGATCATTCGAGGTCCAGAAGTCAAATATAATGACCTCTGGACACAAAAGCTTTGTCTGATGGGTTTTTCCATCAATGATCAACTTCTCTCCTCTCAGGTAAAAAATGTCACTAATTTCCCTCAGTTTCTCTAATCTTCACTCGATTTTTCTCGCATCATCTGGTAGTCGTCACTCTCCACTACCAAGTTCAAATATGCTGAAAACCCTAAGGCATTGAATGCTACTATAAATAGAAGCTTTAAAGTTCTCACTTAACAGACCTAACATAACCTAATACGAGTACACAATAGCTTACAGATTCTATTCACAATAAAAAAACCTAGGTTCTAATTGATTCTTCATCTTTTCCCTCTTTCCAGTTCTACGTTCTATCCACTGGTCATTGTTTAATCTCCGTCGTTGAAACACGGAGATCCAACGGCCCGCATATTTCATCATTTTGAAACTTTAACCCTTGAATTATCAAGGTTGTTGATCAAAATATCCAACGGTCCAGATCTCTTCCACCGCTCTTAACCCTAGAGATGACCTAACCTATCCTAAATCCTAAATCATTTGTCTCTTGACCTAGCCTCCTCCTTTCCCCTTTCCTCTCTATTATCTCAATTCCCATCATCCTAATCAATAAAAAAACTTTGCACAAATTCGGGCTAGGTCTCAAATCGTCTAGGAAATCATATCTTTTGTCCTCTGACTCCACGAATCTCACCGGTTTCTTCTCGTTTTATCACACAAATTCAAAAATCCCTAATTTGAAACCCTAGACTCAAATATGAAACTTCAAGTCTCCAGATTTCCCTTATGCTCAATCAAATTTGAGCATGCATGAGCGAATATCAATGCCTCATTATGATCATTCGAGGTCCAGAAGTCAAATATAATGACCTCTGGACACAAAAGCTTTGTCTGATGGGTTTTTCCATCAATGATCAACTTCTCTCCTCTCAGGTAAAAACTGTCACTAATTTCCCTCAGTTTCTCTAATTGTCACTCGATTTTTCTCGCATCATCTGGTAGTCGTCACTCTCCACTACCAAGTTCAAATATGCTGAAAACCCTAAGGCATTGAATGCTACTATAAATAGAAGCTTTAAAGTTCTCACTTAACAGACCTAACATAACCTAATACGAGTACACAATAGCTTACAGATTCTATTCACAATAAAAAAACCTAGGTTCTAATTGATTCTTCATCTTTTCCCTCTTTCCAGTTCTACGTTCTATCCACTGGTCATTGTTTAATCTCCGTCGTTGAAACACGGAGATCCAACGGCCCGCATATTTCATCATTTTGAAACTTTAACCCTTGAATTATCAAGGTTGTTGATCAAAATATCCAACGGTCCAGATCTCTTCCACCGCTCTTAACCCTAGAGATGACCTAACCTATCCTAAATCCTAAATCATTTGTCTCTTGACCTAGCCTCCTCCTTTCCCCTTTCCTCTCTATTATCTCAATTCCCATCATCCTAATCAATAAAAAAACTTTGCACAAATTCGGGCTAGGTCTCAAATCGTCTAGGAAATCATATCTTTTGTCCTCTGACTCCACGAATCTCACCGGTTTCTTCTCGTTTTATCACACAAATTCAAAAATCCCTAATTTGAAACCCTAGACTCAAATATGAAACTTCAAGTCTCCAGATTTCCCTTATGCTCAATCAAATTTGAGCATGCATGAGCGAATATCAATGCCTCATTATGATCATTCGAGGTCCAGAAGTCAAATATAATGACCTCTGGACACAAAAGCTTTGTCTGATGGGTTTTTCCATCAATGATCAACTTCTCTCCTCTCAGGTAAAAAATGTCACTAATTTCCCTCAGTTTCTCTAATCTTCACTCGATTTTTCTCGCATCATCTGGTAGTCGTCACTCTCCACTACCAAGTTCAAATATGCTGAAAACCCTAAGGCATTGAATGCTACTATAAATAGAAGCTTTAAAGTTCTCACTTAACAGACCTAACATAACCTAATACGAGTACACAATAGCTTACAGATTCAATTCACAATAAAAAAACCTAGGTTCTAATTGATTCTTCATCTTTTCCCTTTTTCCAGTTCTACGTTCTATCCACTGGTCATTGTTTAATCTCCGTCGTTGAAACACGGAGATCCAACGGCCCACATATTTCATCATTTTGAAACTTTAACCCTTGAATTATCAAGGTTGTTGATCAAAATATCCAACGGCCCAGATCTCTTCCACCGCTCTTAACCCTAGAGATGACCTAACCTATCCCAAATCCTAAATCATTTGTCTCTTGACCCAGCCTCCTCCTTTCCCCCTTCCTCTCTATTATCTCAATTTCCATCATCCTAATCAATAAAAAAACCTTGCACAAATTCGGGCTAGGTCTCAAATCGTCTAGGAAATCATATCTTTTGTCCTCTGACTCCACGAATCTCACCGGTTTCTTCTCGTTTTATCACACAAATTCAAAAATCCCTAATTTGAAACCCTAGACTCAAATATGAAACTTCAAGTCTCCAGATTTCCCTTATGCTCAATCAAATTTGAGCATGCATGAGCGAATATCAATGCCTCATTATGATCATTCGAGGTCCAGAAGTCAAATATAATGACCTCTGGACACAAAAGCTTTGTCCGATGGGTTTTTCCATCAATGGTCAACTTCTCTCCTCTCAGGTAAAAACTGTCACTAATTTCCCTCAGTTTCTCTAATTTTCACTCGATTTTTTTCGTATCATTTGGTAGTCGTCACTCTCCACTACCAAGTTCAAATATGCTGAAAACCCTAAGGCATTGAATGCTACTATAAATAGAAGCTTTAAAGTTCTCACTTAACAGACCTAACATAACCTAATACGAGTACACAATAGCTTACAGATTCAATTCACAACAAAAAAAACCTAGGTTCTAATTGATTCTTCATCTTTTCCCTCTTTCCAGTTCTACGTTCTATCCACTGGTCATTGTTTAAGTCTTTGATTCTTAAACGGCTGAAAAAAGAGTTTTCGTTTGGTTTGGTGTTCAAAGGAAGGTCAGTGTACTTTGACCCTTCCTCTCTTTTCTTTGTTTGATCTAAAATCATGTCTACTCAGTTATTCTATGTTGATTATTTCTGTTTGTGATGTGTTTTTATTGGTGTATGTTGATAATCATGCTTCGTGTAAGAACCAATTGTTCTCTTTAATGATATAAATTAAACCAATACTAATCGATCACCTTTGTAATCCTAATGAATATGTCTCTGAGTTGAATAATCTATGTACTGATGAACTTCTATGATTAACAAAGAACCTTAATGATTCTTTACACTTGTTTTGACCTTAAACTTTCTTGATGATTTTGCTATGGCCCTCATGCTTGCTCTACTGTACCCTAGTATTACTTGTTGATTTATATCATACACTTGAGAGATTATTTGTCTGATCAAATAAAACTAAAATAGATATGCACAATTAAGGTTAGGTATAAGGCTGTCATTATAGAAGCATATCAACTTATGTTATTTGAGTTGGCTTCTTCCTTCTAATATGCTTCTATGATTCTGTAACTCTTGAAAGATAAGAGTAAAGGTTTTCTCTCAACTTTATGATTGTTTGATCATATATGTGAGTTTCACTATATAAATATGTTTTGAAAATAACTAAATTAAACTCTAATGAATCTCTGTAATTGGTCTTATGTGTTATGTCAGCCTAGCCTAAGTTGTGACCTCGATTGTCTTTAAGAGATTGACATCCGCTATATCTGTGCATCCTGTTTTAGTTGCGCCATACTGCTAACACATTTGAAACTAGAACTTCATCTTGTTTGGACTGATCTACTGAACCTGTTTAAGTAGACTCACTATCCTGCTGCTAGAAATGTGCATACTTAATGTGAAACAATCCATTATTCTGAACTCATGTAATTAGCATGTTGGTATGATCCTGTGATATTTGATACTCTACCATGTTGTAGTCTTGCACTCTTTAGGAATGTCTCATGTGTGTGTTTGTATATCTTCTAAGGGTTATGCACTTATTCTTATTTTGAAACAAACTTTTGCTTGTCTTCCATGCTTATTCTTGTGCTCTCATGTTGTATGGTTACATAAGGGGAACTGCACCTTGCTAAGCTTGCATAAGTCAACTGTGACTCATTTTTGTACTTAAGAAAAACCTCTGATGTTTACTTGCCCTGCCTTGAGTGTAATATTGTGCCTTAACTCTTAATGAACCTAGTTTGAACACGAGATTATGAACCCTTTAAGGAGAAAGTGATCACCTGCTTAAGTTAAACTCAATCTACTCGCATAGATACTCCTTGTCAATACTCTTCAGGGCTTTCGAATAAAGTTGTTAATTTATATACCTAGTAATAAATGAAGGTTCAATCTATGTGTGGACTTTTACTAAGTTTAAACATAGCTAAGGTATTGTGACTGCAGCTAAGAACTTCTGTAAGTCTGAATCTATTAGTAGGATCAGCAAGGCTAATGTACATGCATCTACTCTACTCTTTAAGTTACAAGACTTAATTGTTTGGTCTTCTAAAATAACCTGTTGGTGCTCTCTTCCTTTGTTTGTACTTGTAATTGGTATCTCTGAGTGTTTTTGAGCATGTTGAAAGTGTTAATAGGGAAACACATACTTGTGTTTGGATTGTGGTATCAATGGTGAAATTTGTTATCTCACAATAGTATAGTTTTCATGAGAAGCGTGCATGCTTGAACCTTTGTGTTATGGTTACTGATACATTGAAAATTATAGTGTATGCCTCACTTGCATTTTAACATATAGAAAAGAGTAAGTGTGAGTGGTTAAGGGTATTTAGGAGTAAGATTTAGTTTGTGGTTGAGATAGCTTCCCTGACACAAGCACTGCTCGGGGTCCCTGAGACCCCGATGAACTCTGAAGTGCGAGGGATCCAAAGGGTATCTTGGCCATGAATAGAATTTTACCTTCAGCTCTTAGTCATTGACATTTATTAATCTCTGTAAAGTTAGTGTTAAATGAAATAAAGGCTTCACGATAAATTTCTTTACTCTATTTGGACATTATAGTAATTCTATTGTATTCTTGATCGCAAGCATTTGTTACAGTTTTATTTGGGCCTTACATTGATTTTGTCTACATTTAAATGTCATGTTGGGCCTTGTCACTAATGTCTTCCTTTCTCTTTTATACATGTAACCAAATTGGGCCTGCTGAGTTCTCAAGAACTCGGGCCCAACTTCCAACCCTCGAGTCTGAAGTCATTGAAGTTGCTGTCGATGTTCGTGTCCGCTGGGCCTAACATTCTTCAGGTCGAAACCATGAGTCCAATTCCATGTCCTTCATTACTTTACATACATATGCTGTTTTTTCTATGTGTATATAACATTGAAGATATTGAGTGAATATTTTCTCCTTTATTATTCATTGATTCTTTAGAAACCTAGGCAAGCTAAAAACCATAGGTAAAATTAAAAGAGGTACTATCTCTTCAGTAGTTAAATAACTTCAATATACTTAGTTACTTATACTATAAAGTTTTCGCTTTTTACTCATACTAACTATTTTCATGGAGCTTTTTAAAGATTAAGACGGATTTGAAAGCAAGCACTTTCTTTCTTAAAAGCCAAAAATCAAAAAACAATTTCGAAGTCATGGTTTCTACAAACAAAATAGACACAGTTGCAATCAAGGAGCACTTCAATAATTGTTTTGTTCTAATTTGATACACGATTCGAAAATCAGTTTCACGGTATTTCTAAACCCATTTCTCCAAAAGCCCCCATTTAACTAAGGTTACACAAATAGCCATTTTATTATCAAAAGTAAAGTATTTTAAACCAAGACATACTTACAAAATTTATAAATAAAACATTATAAATCTACTTTCAAAAGTTCTTTAAATCACATAATTATAAATAATTTTCAAGGCTTTTACAAGTGAAACCTATACTCTCTATTCAAAATGCATATACTATATTCCTTTCAAAATTATAAGTTTTATACATGACATGGGGTAAGCTATACACTTTTAAGCACTAACTAAGTAGAATATGACCTTTGATTCCCTAAACCTAGTCTATGTCCTATGGAGCGGCCTTAGGTAGATTCTAGGGGGTGCCTAATATATTCCCCTTAGAAAAACAAGAACCCTTACCCAAATCTCACTTATTAGCAGAGTAATATATCAATAGTTTAATAATTGAATAGGTACCCTAATATACCTTTAAATATTAGGTGGCGACTCTCTTTCATCATCAACAGGGAAACCACTAGTTGAATCTTGTTTTGGCTCGTGCAAAATAGGGTGCAACAGCATGGTGACTCTGCTGGAGATTAACACTTAGGTTCTGACCTTAGCAGACTTACACTAGATCTAGAATTTAGGAATGGTTTTTTATATGCTACTTTAATTGTGCTTAATGTTGCAAATATGTGCTTACTTGTCTCACTTGTTTAGCATGTATTTATCTACCTACTTTAATATTGTTATCCCATTATATGTTACCACTTTATATACACACTGTTCTCACACTCTTTCCTATCGAGTCTTGGCCGTACACTATCACACACAATGGCACGCGAGGGATGTCTTTTCCACCCCTCCTAACCTTCTTTCAAAATTATTCTAGTCACAGAGAATGGCTTTGTCAGGTCAACTTACATAACATCTCGCAATATTCATTCCAACTCCAAGAATTAGGAAACAATCTACTCTAGGAAACATAGAGCATACTGCATAAACCTTAGGTGAGTCGGTCCTTGACACCGACACATATATAGAAAAGCCATCCTAATGCCAACGAGATATTTACCTAACGATATGACTTTTACAGAACGACGAACCAATCCTGAGGAGACGCTAAAGATCTGGAGTAAAACACTTATCAAACCTCTTTCCCAACCTCTTCAGAATGGAAATCAATCACAACATCCCCGAAATCAATATGGTCATTGGAGCACCGCATAAGATGAAACAATGGTGGAGGAACATCCGCCTAGACCATGGAGATGAGATCAGAACGCACCTAGGAGCATTGACTACCTTACTGAATATCCCGGCTAATAAGGTTCTTACTAGGTTTCTGATAGAACTTTGGGATCCAATCAAAGTGGTTTTCAAGTTCGTTGACTATGAATTGGTGCCAATGCTGGAATAGGTCACTAGCTTCACAGAGCTGCCGTTTACTGGGAGAAAGCTGATACTGCCAGTTACCATGCCCGGCCATAGGTTTCTCGACATTTTGGGTTTGACATGTAGCCAGAGTCTGAGGAATATTGAAGATGGATGGGTGAGCATAGACCAATTGTTTGATAGATTTGGACATTAAGAGAGCTACAAGTGGTATACGAGGGAGTTCCAATGTGATCAGGCGACCTGGAAAGGTCTCCATCCTTTGACATTCTCTTTGGCATTGCTAGGGTTACTGGTTCTCCCACAGAGAAGAGGGCGAATCAACATCAACTTACTACCCATAGTCTTGGCAATATTTCAGAGAAATCTCCAAGTCAGTTTGGTGCCTATGATATAGGCAAAAACTCTCATAGCACTGTTCTGTATGTTCCCGAGGGTCTGATTTCTTCAAAGACTGCAAATTGTTACTCCAAATATGGGCCAGAGAACACTTCTTTCCAAGAGAGGCCAATGTTGACTATTTTCTTGGGTGTCAACAATATGATCAGGAGTCACAATGAGAGAATGAGGCACGGGTCTCACCGCACGGGTAGGAAGAATGGAGAGAAATGCTAACGAATTTGAGTGGAGAGTGGGTAAACTGGAAGCTTTCGTGGTTGAGCGGCAGGGAAATTCTGAGGACCATCGGGAAGTATTTTATAGAGTTGATAGGACTCGAAGGCACTAAACCATATGCACTTCTACGAGTTTTTAGGCAGCTAGGTATGATCCAGGATGCACCCCTCTGGTCAAGAATGGCTTTGTATGAAGATAAGTATAATGGGAAGATCCCGATCCAAAGGGTGAGGAAACTTCAGGACAAGTGTAGTGACATAATCATGATGCCGATAGGTCCAAATTCATGGTGTACCCTATAATACTTTGTCTGGATCAATGAAGAGGATTACTTAGACCGACCAAGCAAAGAAGGAGTGGCCTGGCATGAAGATGCAATAGCAGCCTTACAAATCTATCACAAGATTTTGCCTCATTATCTCGTAACTACCGCCATGCATCGGCTAGTTGTCCCATGATCAGTTTATCATATTCTGCCACCTATTGTGGATGATGATCGAGTGGTTGTTATGAGCCAACACACCCGAAAGTATGCGTGGTCGTTAAGTAATAAATTAGTGAGTAGAGTATCGTTAACACAGAGACTTATGATTAACTTTTGACTGATTCAAGCTCAAACATCTTATCTATTCAAGAGATTTGATTTTTTACAAAATATGTAGGTAATTAATTAACAACCAAGAATCTATTAAGCAGTTAAATAAACTAGAGATCTACTAAGACACGTAGGCAATTTTAGGTAAAACCCAATAGGAGATGATATTCCAGGGTCATAGGCTAGCTTACAATCTTGTTGCGTTCTTGTCTTAAACTAACTAATTGATTTATCTGGTTCGTTGATTGACATGGTTAATATTACTAGTAAGAAATTTCGAGTTCTTACATACATATTCAAGATAACTTAATGCCTATAAGTCTATGGAATTAAGACTAACAAGAATGCATTTACACTTCCTGTATTTCAACCAAGCAAGACAATTAGGTATATTTCTATCTGAATTGCGAATCCATTTCCCGATGACCGGGTTCAAGAACTTCCTCTATTTAATTCTATATGTAATCTAGAATTCTAACTTTCGAGTTCAACTCTAGATTCGTAGGTAGTATTTCACTGTTAGCTACGCAGCAAAAATAATTAAGAAAAAATTAAATAAACAACCCAATATGATAAAATCAAACTCGTCAATTTAAAACTCAAACGTCCACATTCATGTAGCACCCATGAACCCAGAATAATAAGGTTCCAAGCTACTCATGTTCATAAAAATCATCAAAATAATATTTTCAAACATAAAAACTATGAATACTAGAAGAAGAATGGAAGAATTGATGAATTTTGTGCTCCCGAGTGTTTCGTACTTGTATTCCTCTCTCAAAGTAGGTTTAGGTTTGCTTTTATATGAGTTGGGGCATCTTGGGGTCAAAATAACCGAATCCCGGGCGAGCTAGGATAAATTCATGTCACCAGCGCCCACAGGTAGCACCCCATGCTGCCAGTTGCGCTACACTGTGCATTTTTTCCTTTTCTTCCCATTTTCGCTTCAATTCACGCACCTTCGTCCCAAATTGCCTTCGGATGATTCCTACACATAGAAATATCACAAATTAGTATAAATCATTATATTACACATCCGCAATCTACGCGACATGAGTAAAATACAAGGCAATAAGAATAAAAATATACATACTTTAAGCCGAATATCAACTCCCCACACTTAGACTCTTGCTCATCTTCGAGCAATTGAACTATAACTATACCCCAAAATGTACATCTCACTAGGGAAGAGAAATTCAAATTTAATTGAATCACACACTCTACCTTTTGACTATGGTCGATACCGGTAATCAAGCATGAACACACAAATTTTACATTCTTCCTGTTTTTAAACATGCCCAAGTATACACAATGCGATTCAACCAACTCAAACAACCTATCCACAACCACCCTACCTCAAGAGTCGACTTGTTACCACTAAGAACCCCCAACTTGTGCACTCACCAACAAGAGAAATTTACAACATTACTAATCCGTCATGAGATCAAGTACCCTAACCACAAACAAAAGAGTGAATATAGAAATGGTCCACATGTTCAAATATGCCATTGAACATAAATTAAGGACATCACACAATAGAACAAAATTCACTCACTCTCACAAAGAAGTTCATGTGCATCCTGTAGTCGTACCATAAGCTTGCTCGTAGTGTACATATCTACTAATCTAAGCTAGCCAAATCTAGGATAAATTAGGACTTTAAGGTTATAATGTAGGATAAAGGAAGGGTAGGATAAATTTAGGAAGAGTGACTAACCCTCCTAAGCACTTTAAGATACTAAACTCAAGAATCGAGCACTTTTCTTCTCTACCAATTCACTGCCCACAAACCATACTCAATCTAGCCCTTTCTTCAATTAAGCACTTTACATCCCCACTAGCATGCATTATTGAGATTAGGACGTGTTTGTTTTTATTATTCTTTTTTTTCCTGATATCAACATTATTTGTCACCCTTTTTTTAAATTTTCTTTTCTCTCTTTCTTTTTTTACACACACTCCATACATTAAGGCTCATCGGCTAGTGGTATTTTTCATGATTTTAGTGCACCTTATGGGCCTTTCCATGGTTCCACTCGAAAGCTACTTCCCAAATCTCTCAACTTACTTCTTTTAGCGCCTAAGTACCTTCGGAGGTAAAGGTTCAGCAAGCTCAAATTAAGAAAAAAATAGGGATACGACTTGTAATGTGGGTGCCAAAGAAAAGGTCTATAGGCTCAAAGGGTCTAGAAATGGAAATGTTTTTATTCGTGAGTGACAAGCACCTCTATGATCAAGAAAACAATGCCTACGTCATCTCCTAGACTAGCATAACTTAATGATTTCGCTTCGATTAGCACATGGGGCAAGTTCTAGCCTATACAGGATAGCACATAATACCACAAATCCTTACTCACACATTTCACATGACTCAATCAAGACAGTTATGTTCAACTCTCAAGTCAAGCAAGCACAGATAGAGGAGAAAATTTAAGCAGTACTACATTAGGTGACATACAAGTCAAACAACTGAGAAAAACGTGTCATAGAGTAGGCTACATGTTTTTCTTAGGCATTACAATTTAAATCAAATATTAAGGAAGACAGAGCGTATGCCATATCTTAATGTGCCAGCACCAAACATGTCAACAGGTATCTCCGAGCACCTTAGTTTTCTTCCTATCCTACTCATAAACAAAATAAAAAACTAAAACATCCGGTTCGAGCTACACCCTTGAAAAGAACTGGCGTCCTAAGTAAAACCAAGGGATACTACCTAACTATCCTAACAAAAATAAAAGAAAATCTTTTTTGTATTTTTAATCGAACTTTAATCCCTCAAGAAAACTATCCAAAAGATCCATCGTCGAAAAAAGTCCGAACTTTTTTTGATTTTTTTGTGTGTTTTGTTTTACATTTACTACTAATTAATTAGACTATGTGAGTTCTAAACTAAGCAAAAAACATTAAAACAGTTTTACACAATTACAAGTCAGAAAGTATTTCCCCCACCCCACACTAAGATAATGCATAGTCCCCGATGCATAAACAAAATCAAAACAAAGTAAGGTGAAAAGAAAGAACTCCCTGATACTCGGATTTCTCCTTCTCAGAATGCCCACCAGCCGCAACTCCAAGCTCATCATCATCATCCGCTCATAGCGGCACTAAAGCCATGGGCCTCGTAACTTCATCATCAATCTCATCCTCATCATCGGATCCTTTGTGGGTGTTCTCATCCTCTGATAGGTGAATGGGACTCCCAAGTGCAATTCCCAACATCTCCTTGGAAGAACTAAAGAGATCATTGCGTAGATGCATACGCTCCTCATCTGACATCCCTAGCCTGCTCATCATTACATTTAGAGAGCTATAGAGATACATGTTAAAGTTTTCATCCCTCTCATTCCTCGCCGCCAAGCTTAACTTTGACGTAGACTCCAACAAGGATGTAATGTCGAGCAATCCCTTTGCTTCCTCCACCATCTCATCATAGCCGGGGTACTCCGGTACCTCCCAGGAAATCATGTACTGCGTTAAGAGGTTGCAAAATAAGAATCTTTTGATTTTTTGCCCAAAGCAGGTGCGAGCCATCTCCCCTAGCATCATCTCACACACATTGATGGGTCGCCCAGTCATCAGAAAAAAATATAACACACACTCGGGCTCGAGTGCATTCACTATTTTATTCAACCAACATCTGATAACAACAAGGTCGGGAATCCAAACTAGAGTAAAAATTTCAGAAGTAAATGCGGAAGCAATAACAATAAGTAATTGAACAACTAGATTGAAGGTGCCAAAAATAAAGGATATAGAAAAATTCAAGAAAAGAATTCCAAGAACTTTCAAAAATGCAAGGTCTATAGCCTTGACAAGATCCAAGCAATAACGTTTTGATTTATTGGAGAAATCAAATGCCTTTACTTAAAAATGCATAAAAATAATATATTTGGATTTTGACCTCTTTACGAGTGACTTGCGATAATAATTAATATCTAGTATTAATCGCCTTCTAATAATATCACAAGGGAATCAATGATATCACATTAAAGAAGTTATCTTACTACCTTAAACTATGAACTAGTAATGGTTAAAAGATAAATCTCAAAGTATAAGTAACAAAGGTTCAAAAGAACTCTCAAAGTATAATATTCTTAATCAATAATGAAGTCCTTCAATGAATGAGAAGAACTCCTTATTTATAGGAGTAAAAGTCTTTACAATTAGGTAGGATGGCTGCTAAGGAATAAAAGAAACCCTAAAAATAAGAGGGTGGGCGGCCAAATCCCTTTGCGACAGATTTGGACCTTAAAACTACTAGTTTGGGCCATTTGTTTGGACTCCAATTGGGATCCTTTTGAAATACCCCCTTTTGGACCTCTTTTAAGATCATTTTGAGCCCTTTTGGTAGACTTCAAGGGCTGATTTCGGGACCTAATATTCCTTCGCTTGGACTTCAATTTGGTCACCAAATAATTGTAAAACTTGGATAATTCTTCTCCTTTGGGATTGAGCTCTTCCTCTACAATTAAAAGCTTCTTTATTTTCCATTAAAGTCCAGCAACCTTAGTATGCAACTCTTTAGCTTGAGATATTGTAAATGGCCTTCTTGGAGTTTTCAAAACTCTATCCTTGTCCTTGATGCTATCAACATCAATCTAGTTTGCACGACATTTTGCCACACCTTGGAAGTCTTGTTGAAGTCAAAGAGGATTATCTCAAGGTGGGAATCCTCCTTAGTTCGTGTCAACTTTGCATTAGAATCAATGCCACAAATAGTGTGACGTATCGCCTGGTAGCTTGAACATTTGACAAACTTGTGTATCCTCTGTGGGTTAGGGTTATCATCTCCCAACAATTCACATAGGGAACACCTATCCACTGGTATCTCCTTTCCTTGGACCGATGACTTGACCAAGTTTGCGTTCCAATAGGGATAAAGTTCTCCAACCATTCTCAAATTTGCATGGCCCGAGCACTCTATGCGCTTATCCATCTTCATCTCTACCAACCGGGCAAGCACATCCGGGAAGTTATTTTCTAGAGCTTTCATATTAATCCTCATTTTGGAGACGTATAGCCCATATGGCACAAAGTTATTATGCCATTGGATGGCATCTTCACGAACTAGATCCAAACAAGGTCGTGGTCCCGATAGTACTTTCGTCGACCTACTAGCAACCTATTTCCCCTCAGCTTTCCTAGAAGAGCCTTCACCCTGATTGCATTTTTTAGGAGGGGGAGCAGTAGTGTAGGACTTCCACACTTCTTTTCCTTTAGTAGCATTGTCACGAGCCTTAGCAACCTACACACGATAAACATGAATGTGAGAAGGAAACAAGAAATTTGCCCAAGGTCATCGTGAGAGTCAAAGATGAACCCTCACTTAAAATCGAAGGTTGTATATAATCTACTCACAATAGAGGTTCAAAGTGCACAAATGTTGCACCACAAGGCGATGGGTACTCAAGACTTCCCCATGACACACAATTTAAGTAGTCGAACATGGCCATGACTTAGCTATAGTACAAGCAAGCAATGCTTGAGTCCAAATTACAACAACTAGTATAGTACACTAACTACTTCTAACCAGATGCTACAAGATACATTGCACATGATACAAGGTATGGGTAGTATGATTATGGTATAGAGAACATGCAACACGAGCTTTGGATTATGTAAAGCCACCCCCAAACACCTCACACTTAGCCCAATATCACATACAACAACACTCGGCTACTCAGACTTCACCGGTGCAAAATTCACTCTTTCAAGCATTTTAGCAAACACATGGTGGGAATCGATTTTGTTTCTCTTTTCTTTTCAATAATGGTGGAACAAGGTGGACCTCCCAATTTTAAATGAAGTAGAGGGAATAGTAGTTTACTACTTCATAGACAACTTCACAACACAATTCATCAACCAAGTTGCACATAGAGGCCACCCACTATAGCACATAAAAGTCTAAAAGAAACTTAGGGTGAATTTGGGGGATGGGGGTCGTGTGCATTGGGGAAATAGCATGACACACTAAGAAATTGCAAAATACAAGAAAAGAGAGAAGAAAAAGAACATACCTTTGAGTTTCAGATGAAAACAAGCAAGGAACAATGGAGAATTTGAGAGAGGGAAATAAAGAGAGAGGGAGAGAGAGAGATAGAGAGAGAGAGAGAAGGCAGAGAGAAAGAGAGGAAAGCAAGAGCGCGGAGAAAAAAAATAAGGGGGTGGGGGGTGTTAGGATTTTATGTTATTCTGATTAGAAGGGGAATGGGTATGGGTTATGGGTTAGATTGTGAGTGTAAATGGGTGTGGGTCGGGTTAACGGTTTAGATAGTGTAACTAAAAATTGAAAACAAAAAGAAAATAAAAAAATAAAAGGACATACCTGACCCCCAGCCCAGTGCTCCATGCTACGCCTGGAGCTGGGGGCTATTAATATTCTGTAAAGTACGCCCCAGGCAGTGAGGGGCGCTGGCCTGGGTGCTAGTTCGCCGATTTTTCTAAAATAAAGTTTGATTAAACATTCCCCCTCCCCGAGCTCTTAATACATCCATTATACACACCCCACACCATTCCTACCTATGATTTCTATAACTACAAAAAAATAAAAAATCCAGTCTACTTTGACTAGAAAGAAACAAAAATCTAAGCTATGAAAGCATTAAAAATTGGGTTGCCTCCCAACAAGTGCCTGATTTAACGTTGTGGCATGACGCAATACGTTTTTCAAGTATCGACCAAGTCTATAGAGGTCTTGTGACGTGCAGTGTCACCATTCCAATAGTGTTTTACCTTTTGCCCATTTACCAAGAATGTACCACTTGAACTCGTATCACGCAATTCTACCACTCCGTGAGGCTTCACACTAACCACTTTGAAAGGACTCGCTTATCGAGACTTAAGCTTTTCGGGGAAAGGTTTAACCTCGAATTAAACAAGAGAACTTCTTGACCTGGCTCAAACTCGCAATATTGGATGTGCTTATCATGCCGCCTCTTGGTGTTTTCTTTATACAATTTGACATTTTCGTACACGTGCAATCGAAACTCATCAAGCTCGTTGAGCTATAATAACCTCTAATTGCCGGCTAAGTCCATATCCATATTTATTATTTTAATCACCTAATAGGCTTTGTGTTCAAGCTCGACGACAAGTGGCATACCTTCCCATAAACCAACTTATACGGAGATGTTCTAATAGGGGTCTTGTATGCAGTTCTATATGCCCATAATGCGTCGTCAAGCTTTTCGACCTAGTCCTTCCTATTTCCACTGACCGTTTTCTCCATAATTTGCTTTACCTCTCTATTTGACCCTTCCACTTGACCATTCGTTTGGGGATGATAGGCGGTGGAAACCTTATTCTTAACTCTATACTTTGCTAGAATGTTATTCAACAACTTTTTACAGAAGTGAGTTCCTCTGTCACTTATCAGCACCCTTGGAGTCCCAAAGCGCGTGAAGATATACTTTATTACAAAGTTTACCACTACCTTTGCGTCATTAATAGGAAGAGCAATGGCCTCCACCTACTTAGACACATAGTCGACCGCCAACAAGATGTATCTGTGACCATTAGATTATGGGAACGGTCCCATGTAATCAAT
The DNA here is from genome assembly GCA_000715115.1 of Nicotiana otophora. NCBI lineage: Eukaryota > Viridiplantae > Streptophyta > Magnoliopsida > Solanales > Solanaceae > Nicotiana > Nicotiana otophora. The sequence continues at coordinate 20,770 of AWOL01S0009726.1, read as the reverse complement.
CCCCCAAACATCAAAGATCTCCACTGCCAGAATATTTTGCAAAGGAATCTCATGCTTCTTCGTCATTTTTCCAGTTCTTTGGCACCTGTCACACTTTTTAACAAAGATGTGTGTATCCTTAAATAATTTTGGCCAATACAAACCCGATTGCAACACTTTTTGGGCGGTTCTATCCCCACCATGATGACCTCCATATGAAGAAGCATGACAGACATGCAATATTGCATTCAACTCCTCCTCAGGAACACACCTTTATACCAACTGATTTGCGCACTGCTTATATAGGAATGGCTCATCCCACAAGTAGAGCCTCACATCATGTAGAAATATTCTTCTGTTATCGGGTGTCAACTCTGGTGGCATCACCCCACTTGTAATAAAATTCACGTAGTCTTCATACCACGAGGCCGCACTCGAGGTAATGACCTATAACTGCTCATCTGGAAAAGTTTCCTTGATCGAACCCCACTCAGCTACATGGTTCCTATTTTCTAATTTGTACAACTGATCGGCCACTTGATTTTTTGTTCCTTTTCGATCTCGGATCTCTAAGCCAAATTCTTGCAAGAGATGAACCCATTGAATCAGTCTCGTCTTGGCATATCGCTTTTCAAACAAATACCTTATAGCTGAATGATCTATGTAGACAATGACTTTGGTTCCCACTAGATAGGATCTGAACTCTTTTTTGAAAGCCCACACCGCTGCAAACAACTCTTTTTCAGTAACAATGTAGTTCATCTGGGTTGGATTTAGAGTTTTGCTCGCGTAATAAATGGAGTGAAAATTTTTATCCCTCCTTTTCCCCAAAACAACTCTAATTGCGACGTCACTCGCATCGCACATCAACTCAAATGGTTGCGCCCAATCCAGGGCAATGGTGATTGGCACAGTCACCAATCAATTCTTGGGCTCCTCAAATGCTTTCAGACAAGCATCATCAAATTTGAATAGATATCGTTCTCAAGAAGCCTGCACAGAGGAGAAGAAATTTTTAAAAAATCATTAATGAAACGACGATAAAAAACTGCATGGCCCAAGAAACTGCGAATTCCCTTAACGGATGTTGGTAGGGGCAATTTTTCAGTTGCCTCCACCTTTGCCTTGTCCACCCGTAGACCATTTTTGGATACCTTGTGCCCCAAGACTATACCTTCTCGAACCAGGAAATGATACTTTTCCCAGTTTAGCACCAAGTGTGTCTCTTTACACTAACCAAGCACTTTATGAAAATTCATCAAATAATTATCAAACGAATACTCAAACATAGAAAAGTCATCCATGAACACTTCTACAAATCTTTCAACCATGTCAGTAAAAATAGCCATCATACACCTTTAAAAAGCTGCGGGTGCATTACAGAGATCGAATGGCATTCTCTTGAACGCATATGTGCCATAGGACACGTGAATGTGGTCTTCTCTTGGTTCTCTAGGGCTATAGCAATCTGATTATACCCCGAATAGCCATCTAGGATACAATAGTATTCATGTCCATCTAGTCTATCGAGGATTTGGTCAATAAAGGGGAGGGGGAAGTGATCCTAGCAGGTGGCATTGTTTAATTTTCTATAATCTATACAAATCTCCACCCAGTCACTGTTCATGTGGGAATCAAGTCATTATTTTTATTAACCACTACAGTCATCCCCCCTTCTTAGGCACACATTGGACGGGGCTTACCTATTTGCTATCAGAGATTGGAATTACAATACATGCATCAAGCCACTTAAACACTTCTTTTCTTGCCACCTCTATCATGATTGGATTTAGGCGGCATTGGTGCTCTACACTTGGCTTGTGTCCTTCATCCATGAGGATTTTATGCATGCAAAATGTTGGACCAATGCCTCTAATATCATACATCGTCCACCCAATTGCTTGCTTGTGCTTACGTAGCACTCTTAATAGCTTTTCTTTCTGCAATTTAGACAAGTCAGAGGAAACAATAATAGGTAGAGTGTCAGAACTACCCAAATAAGCATATTGAAGTTGAGGGGGCAAGGGTTTAATTTCCAATTTTGGAGCCTCTTCAATAGACGGCTTTCGTAGAGGCCCACTTGGCCTATTTAGGGGGTCAAAGGTGTTTAATCCCTGCACGTAGACACAAGATGCATCTAGTATATGCATCATCTCCTCAACCTCATCATCTATCTCCAAGATATCGAACAACCTGATTGCTTTCTCTAGAGAATCGTCTGGATATACACTTGTGTCTATAAGTTGCTCATCCACCTCCACAATAAATATCATAGAGAGCTCCACATAATGGCGGGGAAGTTGAATTGTCTTGTAGACATTGAAAACGGCTTCCTTGTTGTCCACCCTCATAATCAGTGTTTCCTCTCTCACTTTAATAATTGCATCACCTATAACCAAGAGAGGTCGTCCTAATATAATTGGAACTTGTTCATCAGGCTCATAATCTTGGGTAATGAAGTCCGTTGGGAAGATGAAATTCCCAATCTGCATCAACACATCTTCAATCACTCCTTCAGGGTAAGCTATGGATCTATCAACTAGTTGCAACATCAGAGTGGTTGGTCTTGAAGCTCCCAGACCTAATTTCTTGAACAAGGAAAAGGGCATCATATTTATGCTCGCCCCCAAATCATAAAGAGCATGGCCCACATAGATATTACCAATCCGCACATGGATGGTGAAGCTGCCAGGGTCCTTAAGATAATGAGGAAGCTTGTTTTGGACCCTCGAAGTGTACTCCTCAGTAAGTGCAGCTATCTCGAATTCAGTCAATCTCCTCTTGTGAGCCACTATATCTTTTATGTAATTAGTATATTTTGGGATTTCACGAAGTACATCCACCAATGGAATTAATTAAACCTGGCTCAACATCAAGAGAAATGTGTTAAACATGCGATCATCATTCTTCTTCTGCAACCTTTGGGGGAAAGGAGGTGGTGGCCTTGCAGCACTCACTGGCTCTGAACTTGCATCATCTTTATTTGACATGTGGGTTGCCTTAGGAATCAACTCCACCTCAAGTATAGGCTTATATTTTCTTTTCTTTGGCACTTCTTCTAATTCCCTCCCGTTTCTGACTGTGACTGCATTAACTTGAGAGTTCTTCTCTAGGAAGAGCGCCTGCAGGCCAAGTATTTTGATTTGATGCTAACTGCCCCAATTTTCTCTCAAGATTTCTGAAATCGGTCCTCAGTTGTTGGTTTTCAATCAACAACTTATTCAATAGATCATTCGTACTCTACTCTACTTGTTGGGGTGGATTCTGAGGTTGACTGTAATTTCCTTGGGGCCTATGATGATTCTGAGTCGTTTGATCCCTCCCCCCCCAAGAGAAGTTAGGATTATTCTTCCAATTTGGGTTATAAGTGTTCCCATATTGTGCATGTTGATTTATCGGACCTCTGCTATGTTGCCCCACATAATAGATAGATTCATGATTCGTGGGACATTTGTCACTTGTGTGACCGTCACCACATAATTCGCAGCAAGTAGACATTTGTTGCACATGTTGCATTTGGTGCATTGTCATTCTATTCATCTGATTTACTAATTTTTCTATATATGCTCTCATGGCTGAGAAATCATCAAGCTCAATCACACTGACTGCCTTCTATTTAAGTGCTCTTCGTGATTCCCTATCTCCTTGCCAATTATTATCATTAGCAGTGAAATTATTTAGCAGGTGTTGGATTTCATTATACGTCCTTTCCATGCAACTACCCCCACAAGCTGAGTCAAGATTCATCTTTGATGTCTCGTCCACCCCATCAACAAAAGTGTGACCTAACACCTCATCATTCTAACAGTGATATGGGCAGTCTCTGAGTAGCTTCTTGTATATTTTCCAAGCTTGACGAAGAGTCTCTCCTTCCCGTTATTGGAACCCAAGATTCTAGCTCCTCAGCGACTTTGTCTTCTTAGTTGGAAAAACCATTATTAAGAACTTTCTTTCTAGATCATCCCAAGTGTGGATCTAGTTCACGGGCTTCTTTTGCAACCATTCTTTGGCTTCCCCCAGTAGTGAAAAAGGGAACAATGGCAGCCTTACGTAGTCCTAGGAAACATTCGGATAATTGTAAGTATCTGTAATTTCCAGAAAATTCTGAATATGCGGATGCAGATCTTTATGAGATAGACCCACATACTGCCCTGTGGATGAATCAGTTGGACCATGTATTATCTGAGTTCAAAATGACCTGTGATATCAGGCTTCACAATAGCCTGAATCATATTAGCAAGATTGGGCCTTGCGGCTTCTATCACCGGTCATTACCAGCCATCCTTAGTGGTTGTGCTTGAACTATAATGTCCAACTCTCTTTCTATTCTTATTCTAGCTTTGACTTCCCTCCTTACCCTTTGAAGTGTTCGTTCAATTTTAGGACCAAGAGGAAGGAGGTTGTTTCCGCATCTAAGAGAAGAGCCTGCGTTAACACAAATAAAGCAAACTGAAAATTAAAGCTTGAATAAATAACTAATAAAAGCTTAACTCAGACAAGTAGCTAATTTCTAAGTCTCCGACAATGGCGCCAAAACTTGTTGCGACCAAACACACATGCAAGTATACGTGGTCATCGAGTAATAAAGTAGTGAGTAGAGTATCATTCCCACAGAGACTTATGACTAACTTTTGACTGATTCAAACTCAAACTACTTATCTATTCCAGAGATTTTTCATAAAATGTGTAGGTAATTATTTAACAACCAAAGAAACTATTAAGCAGTTAAATAAACTAGAGATCGACTAAAACACATAGGCAATTTCGGGTAAAATCAATAGGAGAGGATATTCCAGGGCCATAGGCTAGCTAACAATCTTGTTGCGTTCTTGGCTTAAATTGACTAACTGATTTATCTGGTTCATTGATTGACAGTGTTGATGTTACTAGTAAGAATCTACCGAGTTCTTACTTGCCTATTCAAGCTAACTTAGTGCCTATATGTCTATTTAATTAAGGCTAACAAGAATGCATTTACACTTCCTGTATTTCAAACAAGCAAGACAATTAGGTATATATCTATCCTAATTGCGAATCTGTTTCCCGATGCCCGGGTTGAGAAACTTGCTCTATTTAATTTTATATTCAATCTAGAATTCTCACTTTCGAGTTCAACTCTACATTCATAGGTAATATTTCACTGTTAGCTACGTAACAAAATAATTAAGAACAGAAGTAAATAAACAACCCAATATGATAAAATCAAACTTGTCAATTTAAACTTCAAACGTCAACATTCATGTAGCACCCATGACCCCGGAATAATAAGGTTCTTATCCACTCATATTCATAACAATCATCAAAAAAATGTTTTCAAACATAAAAACTATGAATACTAGAAGAAGAATTGATGAATTTTGTGCTCCTGAGCGTTTCGTACCTGTGTTCATCTCTCAAAGTAGCGTCCCCCCTACCAAAATAGGTTTAGGTTTACTTTTATATGAGTTGGGGGCATCTTGGGGGTCGAAATAATTGAGTCCCGGGCAAACTAGGATAAATTCATGTCACTAGTACCCAGGGTAGCGTGGGGCGCTAGCCCTGGCGATGGCTTTTTGGGATTTCTGTTTTATGCGCCACAGGTAGTGCCCCACGCTTCCTGTGTCACTACACTGTGCATTTTTCCCTTTTCTTCCCATTTTTGCTTCAATTTGTGCACCTTCGTCCCAAATTTCCTTCGGATGACCATATGGAAATACCACAAATTATCACAAATAATTATTTTACACATCCAAAATCTACGAGACATGAGTAAAATGCGAGGCAATATGCATAGAAATATACATACTTTAAGCCGAATATCAGTGGTCGAGTATATCTAAATCGAATCTGAAACAGAACCAGAACCAGAAGAAGATCCTGAAGAAGAGCCCAAATATAACAACGAAGAAGAAGAAGAACTGGAAGAAGAGGACATGGGGATGATTTCAGGGATGGATACTAGTGGTCGGTTGATTTCTCCCCTTTTCCCATCCTGCACCCTTTATTGCGTGCCATTTTATTTCCCTAAGGGCAAGTATGTGAGCCCATGTAATCTTGTGGATTTTGAAAACAAGTGTTATAATCATTGCTCCCGCCCGTTATAATCAAAATATTATTAATGAAAAAATCAAACGTGTCAAAATCTGATTGTTCGTAAAAGTTTTGTGATATAGGCCTATCTCCGGCAAAGAGAGGTCCCACGCATATTAGGAAACGCGCTTATTTGAATAGGTGAACTAACTACTCTCTGTGTTCATATTTGTGCAAAACATGAAACTAACTTCTTCTCTTCTTTTATTTTATTGTTTTGCATTACTTTATTATTCATTCCCCCAAAAACAAAGGTTGGTTTGTGTTGTCTCAAAAAACTGGATGAACCACCATACAACCTGAGATCAAAAAGAAAGATGTCTACAAATTTATGACCATGCCGGAAATGCTTTGGTAATAGATGATAACCTGGGGCAATCGGGAGAAAAGAGTGATACTCGAAACGACGAGAATTTTGCTAAGATGGCACAAGAAATGTAATCACTAATAGATGAGGTACAACATATTCGGGAACTGGCGCATCTGGCCATGATGATGCTTCCAAAACCACCACGCTTTCCTTCACTAGATTCAATCCCCGATCACTTCCCTCCAACCACCCGACAAGCAAACAGTACCCCAACCACAGTCACCACAAACCCCACAAACCAGGTGTACCACCGGTAACCCCCGCAAACCCACCAGATCCTCCTATACATACCCTTTATGTACCAAACTATGTCCAGACACCGCAAAACCCACCAGTCACTACTAACTTAATACATACCCCTCCCGTGACAATGTCACCTTTGCCAATAATCAAACCCAGAACATACATGTGGCACATACATGCGGCATACACTGCTACACATGATCGGTATGTTCCACCCATATATGCCACTTCAGAACCCACCTTCATAGTGCCCGTCATGAACAGAGTGCTATATGCAGTCAATCAATATGCTGAAATAGAGAGGGGGAAAAGTACAAAGAGGAAGAGTCGATATCTGAACATTTGCGAACTTTGAGGAAACAAATTAGGAATCTTCAAGTTGCTCGAGGGAGCAAGATCCTAGATTATTAAGATTTGTGTATACACCCTGATGTGGACATGCCAGTAGTGGCATGGTATAAGACTCTGAAATGCAACATCTTTGATGGGACAAGTGATCCCCATGCACATTTGAGGGCCTACTACGACAAGCTGGTTGGAGTAGGAAGGAGCGAGAAATTAAGGATGAAGTTATTTATCAGGAGCCTAACAAGAGAGGCACTCACTTGGTACACCCACCAGGACCCCAAGAATTTGAGAGAATGGCAAGATATGGCAGAGGATTTCATGAACTATTTTTGGTTTAACACTAAACACTACTCTAGACAGGTTTGCCCTGGTGAATTTGCAAAAGAAGCCATCAGAGTCATTTCAGCAGTATGCCTGCCATTGGTGGTCGGAGGCTGCCAGGACCTAGCCCCCACTAGATGACAATGAGCTGACCAAATACTTCATTAGTTCCCAAGAGGGAATTTACTTCGAAAAGATGATGGGCATGAGGGGGCAGAAGTTCCCCGAACTAGTTAAGATGTGAGACTTTTTGGAAGAAGGCATCAAGTCCGGCAAGATATAATCAATGGCCGTGTTGCATGCTGCCAGCAAAGAAATTCAGTCTGATTTGATAAGCAGTGGAAAGAAGAATGAAGAAGTATCAGCAATCATTCCCTACTATCAACCCAGCCCACCTCACAGTAATAATTCTTAACCAACGAACACCTATCCTTCATACCAACCCGTCAGAGCTTCAATATAGAATACACAACCATACTATAATCCCCAACCTCAATGCAACCTACCTCACGCCCATATAAGTCCAAACCCACCACGACTATATGCTCCAATTCAAACCACCACCTAACAAAATCGACTTGCCTATGCACCCTGACCACACCCAAATTCTGAGGAAAGAGATCCTAGAAACTACACTGTGATTACTGAACCCTTGGACTAGTTGTTCGAAAGGTTGAGAAGAGCCGGTTTGATATATCCAGTGGAAGGGAGAATTTCTGATCACCCTTCAAATTACTTTGATGCAACCAAATGGTATGTCTACCATTCAGGTATACCTGGGCATGATACCGAGGACTGATTTAGGCTGAAGAATAAAATTGAGTCACTAATCAAAGGTGGAGCCATTCAATGTACCCCAGCTCTGCCAAATATGAAGATTATGATCAAGGAGCAATCATATTAGCTCCATTGATCCATTCAATAGGAATTAAGGAGCAAATATGATCGTTTTGGATAAAGATTATGATTTGAAAAGGACTATCGTCATAATTGGGAATGCCAAGGCTCAAACATTCCACCCCGAAGAGCTCCATTGATTACTATACAGTTGGAACCACTGGTGATGATCCAGATATACCAATAAAAGTCCATTGCCGCTAGCAGGAATGAAAAGAGTCAGAAGTACAAGACAGTTCCATGGACATATCAACTGAAAGGAAAGGGGAAGATGACAGATTCCACGGCTACCCATTGAATGACCAGGTCAGAATTTGTTTTTAAGCTCCGAAAGAGATAAATCGAGAAAATCTAAGTAGAGAATAGATTCAAAGGAGAAACATAACGGATGTCGAGGCGGCAAAGTTCTGGAAGAACATGCCAACTAAGGAATATTATATGGAAGAACAATTGAAGAAAACCACTGCACACATATCGATCATGGATCTACTGATGAGTTTCGACAGTCTTAAAGATGCTTTGATGAAGGTATTTCACGGAGTAAGTGTGTCGAGTAACACCACCAGCGAGGCGTTGGCGATAACAATTGGAAAGATGGTCGAGACAAATATGATGTGCCGAGAGACACCACCAGCGAGGTATTGGAGACAACAATTGGAAAGATGGTCGAGACAAATATTATCTCCTTTCGAAGAAACATACTTCCTGTAGAAGGTGTGGATCATAACAGAGCCCTTCATATCATACTCAAGTGCGGGAATAAAGTGGTGTCTAGAGTGCTTGTTGACGGAGGATCCGAAGTCAATATCTGCCCACTCTCTACTCTAAGGGATTTGGGTATTCATTTGAGATAAGTGAAAGAAAGCCATGTGAGAGTAACAGTTTTTTATGGGTCTCATAAAGACGTCATTGGAGAGATCTATTTAGATCTGCAGATTAGACCAGTTGGGTTCCCAATCCTATTTCAAATAATGGATATTTCATCTTTATATATCCTTTACTAGGAAGACCTTGGATACATATGGCAAGGGCAGTTTCGTCCACCCTCCATCCATGTATGAAGTTCGAGTGGATTGCCAAGAGATTGTAACTAAAGATGAATGGAGTCGGTCAACTTATCTAGAACACGTAGTCCCATTCATAGAAGGGTTGGATAGGGTCGTCTTTCACGCGATCAAGATCATGCAGACCATGGAAATAGAGAAGACTGAGCAGAATCTGGGTACGCGGTCATCATATAGATCAAAGATGGCCATAAGATAAATGATGAAGTACAGGAACAGACCAGGGATCAGGCTAGGAACCCAATCAGACAGGATAACAGAGCTGATTGAGCGAAGGGGACTGAAGGGTCAAGCTAGCTTAGGGTATCATCCTCCAACTAGAAAGACTTACACTAGTAGCTTTAGGAAGAAGGCTTTTATGCCAGAGCATGTTTCGGGTCCAGGTCGGAGCTCGGCACTAGAGGACAACATGGTAGATGGAATGGAAAGATTGTTCATAGCCATGATCGAGGAATGCCACAACAAAGTTGATATCAAGACACCAATCATTCGGGATGCCAAACCAGGAGACACCTTGCAGAATTGGACCGCTAGTCCATCTCTATTTCGACGGGAGTCTTGGTAGTGTGGAATTGTAAAATACTTTTGAAAAAATGCACAGTCAATTAAGGCTTTAACCGTGTATGTACCTTTTGTCAATTTCCTCTTTGAATGCTTAGACGTTCCCCTTTTGATGAAATAAAAAGAATTGCTTTCTTAAAATCATTGCAAATCAAAATACTGTTTTATTTATACTTAGATTTTCTTTTCAGTAATCAAATCGATAAAAACCCGCATTCTGTGATTATGACATGTAATGAAGCTTTCGAGCAAAACGAACCCTGATTTTGAGGAATACGTGTCACGATCCAAAATTCAACTAACAATAAACCATAATATAACGATAATGATAAGAGTCAAAATGAAATAACTAAATTTTATATGATTCCCCAAGGACTGGTAGTACAAATCATGAGCTTCTAAGACGTAGAGTTTACAAAGCTGGTAAGAAATAAATACATCATCTGTTCGAAACGTACATAAACGAATTTATAAATCTAAAGTTACCAAGAACAAGAGGCAGCTATAACCGGAATGCATGTACATCTTCAACAACATCAGCTCCAAAATATGCACGCAAGGTGTAAAAGTGTAGTATGAGTACTACCGACCCCATGTACTCAATAAGTAACAAACCTAACCTTAGGTTGAAAGTAGTGACGAACTTGGACAACAGTCAGAGTTCAACACCAATAGCCCAGAACAACTCGTAATAATAACATAAAAGAAGTACAAGCAATAACTCAAAGATATGATGCTTATCTCGTTCATAGTTACAGAAAATAGGAATGTTTTTCAGGTATAACAGTAAAACCCAAATCTTTCACTGAAATCACCAAAATATGAGTAAATCAGAAAACTGTGTTTTTTCCCAAAACCTTTCAACAAAGGATAATATATTTTATTCTCATATATCATGAGGAAAAGTACATCTCTATGCCATCATGTCAATGTGCATGTGAAATCAGGAATGTCACAAAACCGTGTAGCATGAGGAAATGCATCTCTATGCCTACATGCCAAGTATGCATGTTAAATGTAATGCATCACAGTGATGAACTCATGTGCTCATACTTTCGGAGTATTCAACCTCACTCAGCACCCTCAATCCCTCAGCACCTCTAAATCACTCAACTCACTCAATCACTCAGCACCTCCCAATCACTCAGCACTCTCAATCACTTGGCATTTGCACTTGGCAATCGCACTAGGCACTTGCACTCGGCAATCACACTCTGTGCTCACTTCTTGTATATCAGATTTCAGAGGGGCAGACAAATATAAGCCAACATGGCATATTGTGGTGTGCAGCCTGATCCCATCATGAATCATTAAAGCATGCTGCGGCGTGCACCTCGATCCCAGAATCATCACTCACAATCAGGCCTCGGCCTCACTTAGTCATCAATCGCTCCAGTGTCTTGGGCTCACAAATCTCATGCCAATCAGCCCAAACAATGATAGATGATGTAACAATAATGATAATAGATACTGAGATATGATATGCAAATGATGAATGTGACTTGGTACATAATTGTACTTTAATCAAATAACTCAACAGCAGAAATGACCTCTGTGGGTCCTAACAGGACAAACATATAGCTTAAACATGGTTTCTAACATGGATTGCAGCTCAATTACTCTAGCACGTAGAAATTGCATTGATAAAAACAAGATTAGGTATCTAAACAGTACCATAGAATCAACTGAGTCATAATTCACACGGTTCATGTCCACACGCCCATTACCTAGCATGTGCATCATGATGGTAGGCTATAATCTCATGTTTTAGTCGCTTATTGCACTCTAATTTACTGCACTTTTATTGTGCTTGATCTTTAATCGCTAGTGTTTTAAACTAATTGTGTGTTTTATGCCTTGTAGGAGTGATTCCGAGTGATGCAGATGTTATTGAATGAATTCGAGTGATTTGGAGCTTTGAAGTCTGAGTAGAAGCCCAAAGGATCAAGCCGGGATCGTGTTCAGGGATCGAGGACCAAGTCTACATGTCAAAAAGCAAGGAAAAATCCGTACTCTGAGAAACTTCCGCAGCCGTGGTGCATGGCGTACCGCGCTTGTACAAAATTCCTTCTGCCTATAAGAACTAGCTCTCTGGATTTCCCCATTAATGTCCTGCATGGTGCATCGCCCCATGTAGTGTGCCTGTGCAAAATTTACAGAGTAATTGTCCTATTTTGCGTAGGTTAAGGTGATTTCATTTTGGCCCGACCCTACTTGGTATAAATACGTGGAAACCGTTATTTTCAGGACTTTTGACATATATTCATCCTAAGGAGGCTAAGGAGGAGTGGGAGAAGCAATAGCACATCGATTTCATCATTCAATCTTCATTCAAGACCCGAGTTTGGATTGTTTTATGTTTTCCCTTACTTTAAACATATTTGTGATGAATTTCTCCATATCTATGGTGTAGTTCCCCTTTAGGGTTTGATGAATTTGGTGTATTGATGATTGTTTGTGGATTATAACTCTAGTTTTAAGTATTGAAGTATTTTTGGATGATTTAATTGTTGCATCTATATTTACTTGCTCATGCAATCTAGAGAGGCATATATTTGGTTGAGGATTGCTCAACCAAATATATGGCTAGAATCGGTGATGATAATATGGATTTGGCTGCTAGAGAATAAGCCCAACGAAGAGAGCAAGCTATATGGGATGCTAAGGAAGCAACTATTAGAGATGCGCAGAACATCTATGGTGAATAGAGGGGTCTCAGACATAATCAACATCAACCCTTGCCTAGGAGACCACTTGGCGATTATGCTAGACCGGTCTACAATCAAGGTTTATCCAGTGTTCAACAACCTCCAGTTGCAGCTAATAATTTTGAGTTAAAGCAAGGGTTGCTTCAAACCATTCAAAACAGTTGTGTCTTTAGAGGGAAGATGAACGAAGATCCAAACAACCATTTAACGGACTTCGAGGAAATTATGAACACCTTTCAATATAATGGTGTGTCACAATATGCAGTTTAATTAAGGGAATTCCCCTTCACACTCAAAGATGATATAAAGCAGTGGCTTCGAAGCTTATATAATGATTCGAACATGGGATGAGATGACCAGAAAACTTCTTGATAAATATTTCTCATCAACTAAGACGGACAAGTTTAGAAGAGAAATCCATAACTCCTGCTAGAAAGATACTGAGAATGTGTTTGAAGCATGGGAGAGGTTTAATGAAATAGTTAGAAATTGTAAACATAGCGGAATTGAGCTCTGGATGCAACTCCAGAACTTTTGGGATGAATTGACACAAGCCTCATGTAGAATATTGAGCAATGTAGCTGGAGGTCCATTGATGAAGAAGACTCCAGAGGAGATAGTCATAATTCTTGACCAGTTATCTGAAGATGCTAATCAGCGGCCCTCTAAGAGTGCTGAAAGAAGAAGATCAACTAGTGTTCACCATGTTGATGCTAACACATCTGTGCAGGTATAACTTGATGCTATGGTCAAATAGATAAGGAAGTTGACCTTAGCATCGATACATAGTGAGCCTTATACAACTTGTGATATATGTGGAAGAGGACATCCTACTCATGAATGTCAAGCCTCAACTGAGGAAGTAAATGTTGTGGGAAACTACAACTTTAATGCAATGGGTCAGAGGCACCCCAGTTTTTCATGGAGTTCACCTGGGGGGTACTGCGAATGCATGGCAACAGAATAACCCCAGACCTAGGGACAAGGAGCTCCTGGTTTTATGAATCAACAGATGCAGCAATTTCAGCCTCAACAGCCCATTCAGTCTGGCATAGAAGTTCTCATGAAGGCCTTCATTCTGAAACCTGATGAGAGGCTTTAAACTTATATCACAATTATATGGAAACATGGAGAAGTTATCAAATAACTAGGTACTTGTTTTCGTAACTTGGAAAGACAGGTTGGGCAACTAGCCACTCTATTGTCTTAGAGGATTCCAGGAACTCTCCCCGCTGACACTGAAAAGAATCCCAAATAAACAGTGAATGATGTGACCTTGAGAAGCGGGCAAGTGTTGAAAGATACCACTCCAATCCAAAAGGAGGTGGTACATGAAAAGGTAAATGGGGAGCAGTTGAAGGAATATATTGATAAGAAGAAGAAAGGCAAGAAGGGAGCTGACAAAAAGAAGGAGGAAACTTCGAGAAGGGATGAATCTAATTAGAGCGGGCATATGTCTGCTCTCACCTCGATTGTCCTTAAGAGCTTGGTAGCCGCTATGTCTGTGCAACCTCTCTTGGTTATGCCATATTGCTAACACATCTGAAACTAGAACTTCATCATGTTTGGACTGATCTACTAAACCTATTTAAGTGGACTCACTATCCTGCTACTAGAACTGTGCATACTTAATATAAAACAATCCATTATTCTGAACTCCTGTAATTAGCCTGTTGGTCTGATCCTATAATATTTGATACTCTACCATATTGTAGTCTTGCACTCTTTAAGAATGTCTTATGTGTGTGTTTGTATATCTTCTAAGGGTTCTGCACTTATTCATGTTTTGAAATAGTCTTTTGCTTGGCTTATGTTGTATGGTTACATAAGGGGAACTGCACCTTTCTAAGCTTGCATAAGTTAACTGTGACTCATTTGTGTACTTAAGAAAAACCTCTGATGTTTACTTGCCCTTCCTTGAGTGTAACCTTAACTCTTAATGAACCTAGTTTGAACATGAGATTAGGGACCCTTTAAGGAGAAAGTGATCACCTTCTTAAGTTAAACTCAATCTACTCGCATAGATACTCCTTGTCAATACTCTTCAGGGATTCTGAATGAAGTTGTTAATTCATATACCTAGTAAGAAATTAAGGTTCAATCTATGTGTGGACCTTTACTAAGTTTGAAAAGGCTAAGGTATTGTGACTACAACTAAGAACTTCTGTAAGTCTAAATCTGTTAGTAGGATCAGTAAGGCTAATGTACATGTATCTTCTCTACTTCTTAAGTTACAAGACTTAATTGTTTGGACTTCTAAAATAACCTGTTGTTGTTCTCTTCCTTTGTTTGCACATGTAATTGGTTTCTCTGATTGTTTTTAGCATGTTTAAAGTGTTAACAGGGCACCACATACTGGTGTTTGGATTGTGGTCTCACTGATGAAATTTGTAATCTCGTAATAGTATCGTTTCTATTAGAAATAATCATGCTTCAACCTTGAAAATTACAGTGTATGCGTCATTAGCATTTAAACCTATAGGGAAGAGTAAGTGTGAGTGGTTAAGGGTATTTAAGAGTAAGATTTAGTTTGTGGTTGAGATACCCTCCCTGACACAAGCACTGCTCGGGGTCCATGAGACCCTTGTGAACTCCGAAGTGCTAGAGATCCAAAGGATGTCTTGTCCATGAATAGAATTTTACATTAAGCTCTTAATCATTAACATTTATTAATCTCTTTAGGGTAAGTGTTAAATGAAATAAAGGCTTCACTGTAATTTTCTTTACTCTATTTTGACATTACATTAATTCTATTGCATTCTTGATCGCAAGCATTTGTTATAGTTTCATTTGGGCCTTACATTGATCTTATCTTCATTTAAATGTTATGTTGGGCCTTGTCACTAATGTTTGCCTTTATTTTTTGTACATGTAACCGAACTGAGTCTGCTGAGTTCTCAAGAACTCGGGCCCATGTTCCAACCCTTGAGTTTGAAATAATTGAAGTTGTTATCGTTGTTCGTGTCCGCTGGGCCTAACATTATTCAGGCCCAAATCATGAGTCCAATTCCCTTTCGTTCATTGATTTTACATAAATATGTTGTTATTTCTATGTGTATATAACACACACGATATTGAGTGAATGTTTTATCCTTTATTATTCTTTGATTCTTTAGAAACCTAGGCAAGCTAAAAACCATAGGTAAAATTAAAAGAGGTATTATCTATTCAGTAGTTAAATAACTTCAACATGCTTAGTTACTTTTACTATACATTTTTTGCTTTTCACCCATACTAACTGTTTTCATGAAGCTCTTTAAAAATTAAGACAGATTTGAGAAGCATGCACTTTTTTTCTTAAAAGCCAAAAATTAGGAAACGATTTCGAAGTCATGGTTTCTACAAACAAAACGGACACAATTGCAATCAAGTATCACTTCAATAATCTTTCTTCTAACTTGATACAAGATTCGAAAACAGTCTTCAAGGTATATCTAAATTCATTTATCCAATAGCCTCCATTTTACTAAGGTTACACAAATAGTTATTTTATTGTTTAAAGTAAAGTATTTTAAACCTAGTCATACTTACAAAATTTACAAATAAAACTATAAAAAAACTACATTCAAAAGTTCTTTCAATCACATAAATATAAACACTTTTCAAGGCTTTTACAGGTGAAACCTATACTCTCTCTTCAAAATGCATATACTATCTTCCTTTCAAAATAATAGGTTTTAAACATGACATAGGGTACACTATAGAATCTTAAGTACTAACTAAGTAGAATATAGATATTTAATTCTATAAACCTAGTTTAAGTTCTATGGAGCTACCTTAGATAGATTCTAGGGGGTGCCTAACATGTTCCTCTAGGAAGAATAAGAACCCTTACCCAAATCTCACTGGTTAGCAGACTAAGGTCAATAATTTAATATTTGAATAGGTATCCTAGTATACCTTTAAATATTATATGGCGACTCCATTTCATCATCAACAGGGAAACCACTAGTTGAATCTTATTTTGACTCATGCAAAATAGGGTGCAACAATTGCGGTTTAGCTTCGAAGGAAAGGTCATGAGTTCTTGAAGGCATGGACGATTTCAGGTGTTTAAGAGAATGCTAGCACTATTAGATGTCCCGTGAGTAGAATGTACAATTTAGGAGGTGCATTGTGTTTTGACTTAAAAATGCTTGACTAGTGTTACAGTGATTGCCTGGTTTTGGGTTGTTGTGGTTCAGGTTTTGTTATGTGGCGCAAAAGACCTATGTGAGTATTTTTTGTATGATGGTTGTATATGAGTGATGTATCAATTATTTGAGTCGGGGAGTTAGGATCGGATATGGAGATTCTGGTATTCTTAAGGTAAGAGACTGAGTGTTCACGTAGATAGACTATTCTTTGATCGCAGACTGTGAATATATGATAAGAATTGGATAGTTGATGGTATGAGTTATGTATCGATTGCTATGGGCTTCTGGAAGGTTGCTTACATGTTTGGGGATGATCGGAATTGGTTTGGGGGATATTTGTAGGCCTAATGAGACTGGGTATTCTATATCAGATCGGGTTTGCTTACCCCTGCGCAACTATTATTGTAGGTATATCATCGGGAAGATGGATGCTATTCGTGCCCTGGTCTATGTTATATGTTTCTCTCTTATATTATGACGGGTTGTGAGGCTACTTGATTATTGCACACATGTTGTAATCCCATTTAGGCCTCATGGCGATATATGAGCAAGATGGCTCTTATGATGTTGATTTTCTTATTGTATCCTAGTTGTGCTCGCCCTTTTTCCGTATTGTATTATGCCTACTCACCTTCCCATAGTTATACTTGTGCACTCTTTCGTGTTTGATATTGACGCACATGTGCTTAGTGAGCACGGACATTATGGCTCGATGGGTATCCCTGTGTGGATTGATATGTTTGGGATCAAATTGCGCACCGCAACAGAGTTATGTTGGATACCCTTCTTTGTGTTTATTTCGTATGTTTTATTTTCCCTTTGTGGGATAGGTTCATGAAATTATGCTTTTGTTGTTATATCATTTGTACTTGTTGGATATTCCTCTTACCTTTTTTTCTTTCTATTTTTGGATATATCTGAGTTATTGCTTGTTTGGTGTACAGACCGCATTGTGTGAGGTTCTATGTGGCTTTTGGTGTGACTTGTCGGTTGGGATTCTTGTATTGGGTGAGACAAGGTTTTTGGACTTAGGATTTGCACTATCGTATTGGGGTAAGGAATGTTTGAAAGAATAATACCATATTTTCGCTTAGAATTTGGCAATGGTCTTTGTTGTACAAGAGAACTCCACGACTTGTTGATTGGGTGAGTGGTTAAGCGTTTCTAAATATTTCTTTCATTATTGACAAAGTCTGAAGGTTTGAAATAAGGTTTTATTTGATATGAGGTTTGTTACCAGTATCGGGTTTGGTAATGGGTAACAATTATGGTTAGAGATATTGTTACAAGCATATGAGCGATTGGCTATATTGTGTGGTTATATCTTGTGAATATATTTATGATTTATTACAACTGCTTGAGATCGACACAGTGTGTGTATGCGAGAATTGGATCTTAGAAGGAGTCCTAGATGTTGAAATTTGGAACAACTCTTGGCACGTTCGAGGACGACTGTATGTTTAACTGAGGGAGAATGTAATGACTAGATCAGTTGTTTTGAGCTTTAGCATTTCGTTTGGTAGTTTGAGACTTTGAGGTTTTGATTATTCCAATAGGTTTGTATGATGATTTACGTATGTTCAGATTTGGTTTTGGAGATTCCTAGAAAAATTCGACTATATTTCTCAAAAGTTGGCAATTTGAAGAACTTAAGAGTACATAAGTTTGACCAAGAGTTGACTTTGATATTATTGGACTCCAATTGGTGTTCCGAGACTTTGGATATGTCTATATATTTTAATTAATCTTGTGTGTAAAGTTTAAAAGTAATCTGAAGTGTTTATGTGTGATTCAGACACTCTTTTGAAAGAATGAAGATTTAACAACTTAAGAGAAATTGTATTCGGTTTGAGCCTCGATTCTTTGTTGTGATCTTCCCGTGGTTATTTTAAGGCTTTAGATAATTTTAGATAATGTATTTGTAATTGTTGGTTGTCGCACCCCATTTTCTCGCGAAAGCGGGCTTCGACATGTGACAACTCTTTTAAATAGGTATTAAAAGAGAAGAGTCGCCACCTAACGATTTAGGGTGTGTTAGGGCACCTATTTGTAAATAACTCTGTTTTAACTAGTCAACGCCATCAAAGATCGGGTAAGGGCTCAAATTACCTCGGAGAGAAGGTGTTAGACACACTTCGAGGTCCATAACTGTGGGTCCCGGTCGAATTTTAAACTAAGTGGGATGAATGAAAACTAAATTGCAAGTTAGTAATCTATATTAAATGATGCGAGTCGTCTATTAATTATCCTAAGTGAGATAGGCATGAAAAAGGAGAAAGAATAACTTCTAGAAATAGGTAAAAGAAAGGAAGTTTTGTATAAAATGAATCGCACATAAAAGTGTATGAAAATAGTCATTTAAAAAATATATTAAGGGGTAAGAGAAAATTTGTGCGAAAGCGAAAACGGGTTTTTATTACTAATAAAAATAACCTTTACATAGAAACAATACAGATTCAAGTAATAGTATAAAACTATTGGATACAAAAAGTAAAGCGTAACTAATCCAGCAATAAACATGAATATGAATATGGATAAATAGAGTATGGCGTGATTATTTAGTAAAAAGGTAGCCTAAGTTTTTACACCTAATGGATCAACTCCCGTGCAATGCCTGCTAAGACTTTTATACTCAAAAGTGCAATGGTTATTCGGGCAATTTATATATCATGTCCGCTACCCTCATTACTATCTTTAAGTTGTTAACCTAAGAGCGCAGTAATCAATTCTAAATCATGTCTTAATTCAACACTACCCGTCCCTTCCTATAGTCCATGAGGCTTTGGACACTATTCTAAAGGGATGGTTCTAGACTTAACAAAAATCTCAAGTTTCTATTTCTATTCTTATTAGCGTCAGATAAAAGGAGCACATTAGGACTTACACAAGTAACACATAAGGCAAGTAAGGGCTCATGTTGGTTTCCGAATTAATTAAGTAATTGTTAATGTAGTAAAAAATGGTCAAGTGTACTCTAAAATATGATAAATCTTCTTGAATAATACTCATGATATAAGCGTACGTATAAAGAAGTGATTGGATCTAAAGAAGTAAAAAATATGAAGCAGACGTTGGGCTAAATTAAAACGAAGTTCTGAATTAATTAAAAGGAACAGAAAAAAAGTGAAGGCTTAGAAGCTTCGGTCAAAAACAAATGACAGTCTTTATCTTTTAAAGTGAGCCCAACATACTAGTAAGAAAACGTTACTAAGGACCAAGACACCACTGAAAACTCAAATGCAAAAGCTATCCAATTTAACATGTTAACATGTTTTCAAGAAGAAATGAAAGCAAATAATAGCGTGTAATCACATAGCACACAAGCATAAAATATCCCTTATCCCAAGTAGCCTCGTTTCACTATTACAAAGTAGTTCATATATCTTTACAGACAACAAGAAAATATAAAATGAGCCTAAGATAGGCTAAAGGCTCCTCATCTTCAGTCAGACACCTCTTGGATTTTTTCATCCCAGGCAACTCCAGACTTGATCTAAACATCCCATAAACACCAACTGTCATCCCAAACCAAACAAAGATACACGAGGTACCAAACACGACACATATCTGGATAGAAACAGGGTCTCCATTTTATTACCCTCAATTGCATGATCTCTAAGATTCAATTTAGGCCATTTGCTAATCACGCATATAATAGCACATTAGAAACATACATCTAGATAGATATTGCCACAAACCAGATTGTCGACTTTATTTTCCATTGATTCCTAAAGGCAGGATCTCTAGAAATTGTTGAGGTTTTTTTGGTTTTAAGATGAAATAGTCTTAAAATGAGGGTGAATGGGAAATGGAGGGAAAATGAAATTTTTGAGTAAAATTTTAAGTTTTCCCCTCTTGACAATGAGACATTGTCCCATATTGGAAGAGGAAAAAAGTTTTGGTGGGTATATATATAATTGCTCTTCTTGTAGCTCTTAAAGAGTTAAGAAGAAAGCAAGCCTCGCGCCGTCGTCGTCGTCGCTCGGCTTCGGATTTGGATTTGGATTTTTTGGATTTGGATTTGGATTTGGTCAAATGATTGATTGATTAACTTTTTGGACCAAATTTATTTGT